>CM077675.1:139320001-139475001 GCA_039707655.1 Elymus sibiricus
TCTGTTTCATGGCCCTTGGAGATGCTTCCTTCTGGCCTAGCACGATTACGAACATATTTCTTTAAGACTCCCATGAACCTCTCAAAGGGGAACATATTGTGTAGAAATACAGGACCCAGAATGGCAATCTCTTCGACTAGGTGAACTAGGACGTGCGTCATAATATTAAAGAAGGATAGTGGGAACACCAGCTCAAAACTGACAAGACATTGGACCAAATCATTCTGTAAGGTTTGTAGGATTTACGGATCGATTACCTTCTGAGAAATTGCATTGAGGAATGAACATAGCTTCACAATGGCTAATCGAACATTTTCTGGTAGAAGCCCCCTCAACGCAACCGGAAGCAATTGTGTCATGATCACGTGGCAGTAATGAGACTTTAGGTTCTGGAATTTTTTCTCTGCCATATTTATTATTCCCTTTATATTCGATGAGAAGCCAGATGGGACCTTCATACTGAGCAGGCATTCAAAGAAGATTTCCTTCTCTGCTTTGGTAAGGGCGTAGCTGACAGGACCTTCATACTGCTCATGCATGCCGTCGTTTTCGTGCACACGTTGTTGGTCCTCCCGTGCCTCCGGTGTATCTTTTGTCTTCCCATACACGCCCAGGAATCCTAGCAGGTTCACGCAAAGATTCTTCGTCACGTGCTGATGGGAAACGTTGCATGGGAAACAAAAATTTTCCTACGCACACACAAGATCTATCCATGGTGATGAGCATCTACGAGAGGGAGAGTGAATCTACATACCCTTGTAGATCGCTAAGCGGAAGTGTTTAAGAAACGCGGTTGATGTAGTCGAACGTCTCCGCGATCCAAATCGCAAGTCGTCCCTCGATCCGATCACGAACTAGCGCCGAACGGACGGCACCTCCGCGTTCAACACACGTACGGCTTGATGACGCCTTCACCTCCTCGATCCAGCGAGCGATGATGAAGTAGTGGTTGAGTTCCAGCAGCACGACGGCGTGGTGATGGTGGTGAGGAACAATCTCTGCAGGGCTTCGCCAAGCGCTACGGAGATTATGACGGAGGAACTAGAGGGTTAGGGTTGCCGCACACGGCTTGGGGAAATCTTGATGTGTCCCGTGTGCTAGCCCTGCCCCTCTATTTATATGTTGAGCCTTGGGGTCTAAACTTGGAGTAAAAACCTCCTCCAGGTCGGTTTTGCCCGCACAAGGTCGGTTTGGTCCGCAGGGAAAGAGTCCAACTCGGATCCCTGCCGAATCGTGCACAGCCGCACACAAGCGGTAGTACCGCTTCACACAAGCGGTAGTACCGCTTGGGCGGTAGTACCGCTTCACACAAGCGGTAGTACCGCTTGGGCGGTAGTACCGCTTCATACAAGCGGTAGTACCGCTTACGCGGCAGCAAAACTACTTTTGCACTTTCCAATACCTCGTGGGCTTTATCCCTTTGGCCCATATAAAGTGTTGCTGCACCCGAACACTTCGGTAAACATCCGGAACCTATTCCGGTGAACTCCGGAACCCTTCCGCAGATCAAAACACTATTATCACATATATCAATCTTTACCTCCGGATTATTCCGGAGATCCTCATCATGTCCGGGATCTTATCCGGGACTCCGAACAACTTTCGGTCACCAACATAATAACTCAATTATACTAATCGTCACCAAACGTTAAGTGTGTAGACCCTGCGGGTTCGAGAACTATGTAGACATGACCGAGACACCTCTACGATCAATAACCAATAGCGGGACCTGGATGCCCATATTGGCTCCTACATATTCTACGAAGATCTTTATCGGTCGAACCTCTATGTCAAGGATTCAGTTAATCCCGTATGCTGTTCCCTTTGTTCTTCGGTATGTTACTTGCCCGAGATTCGATCGTCGGTATCACTATACCTAGTTCAATCTCGTTACCGGCAAGTCTCTTTACTCGTTCCGTAATACAAGATCCTGTGGCTAACTCTTTAGTCACTTTGCTTGCAAGGCTCAATGTGATGTTGTATTACCGAGTGGGCCCTGAGATACCTCTCCGTCATACGGAGTAACAAATCCCAGTCTTGATCCATGCCAACCCAACAGACACCCTCGGAGATACCTGTAGAGCACCTTTATAGTCACCCAGTTACGTTGCGACGTTTGATACACACAAGGTATTCCTCCGGTGTCAGTGAGTTGCATGATCTCATGGTCAAAGGAACAGATACTTGACATGCAGAAAACAATAGCAATAAACTGACACGATCAAATGCTACGTTTACAGTTTGGGTCTTGTCCATCACATCATTCTCCTAATGATGTGATCCCGTTATCAAATGACATCTCATGTCAATGGCTAGGAAACCTTAACCATCTTTGATCAACGAGCTAGTCAACTAGAGGCTTACTAGGGACACAGTGTTGTCTATGTACCCACACATGTATTTGAGTTTCCAATCAATACAATTATAGCATGGATAATAAACGATTATCATGAACAAGGAAATATAATAATAACCAATTTATTATTGCCTCTAGGGCATATTTCCAACAGTCTCCCACTTGCACTAGAGTCAATAATCTAGTTCACATCACTATGTGATTTACATTGTAATGAATCGAACACCCATGCAGTTCTGGTGTTGTTCATGTTTAGCCCTTGGAAGAGGTTTAGTCATCGGATCTGCAACATTTAGATCCGTGTGTACTTTGCAAATATTTATGTCGTCCTCCTTGATGTAATCGCGGATGGAATTGAAACGTCGTTTTATGTGTCTGGTCCTCTTGTGAAATCTTGGTTCCTTGGCTAGAGCAATGGCACCAGTGTTATCACAAAACAGAGTCATTGGGTTAAGCGCACTAGGCACTACTCCAAGATCTGTCATGAACTCCTTCATCCAGACACCTTCCTTCGCTGCCTCCGAGGCTGCGATGTACTCCGCTTCGCATGTATAATCTGCTACCACGCTTTGCTTGGAACTGCACCAGCTAACCGCACCCCCATTAAGAATAAATACGTATCCGGTTTGTGACTTAGAGTCATCCGGATCAGTGTCAAAGCTTGCATCGACGTAACCCTTTACGACGAGCTCTTGATTACCTCCATAAACGAGAAACATGTCCTTAGTCCTTTTCAGGTACTTCAGGATATTCTTGACCGCCGTCCAGTGTTCCATTCCTGGATCACCTTGAAACCTTCCGACCATACTTATGGTAAGGCTGACATCGGGTCTTGTGCACAGCATTGCATACATGATAGAGCCTATGGCTGAAGCATAGGGGATGACACTCATCTTTTATCTATCTTCTGCAGTCACTGGGCATTGAGTCTTACTCAACTTCACACCTTGCAAAACAGGCAAGAACCCTTTCTTGGACTGATCCATTTTGAACTTCTTCAAAATCTTATCAAGGTATGTGCTTTGTGAAAGTCCTATTAAGCGTCTCGATCTATCTCTATAGATTTTGATGCCTAATATGAAAGCAGCTTCTCCTAGGTCCTTCATTGAAAAACTCTTGTTCAAATATTCCTTTACGCTTTCCAGCATTTCTATATTGTTTCCAATCAGCAACATGTCATCCACATATAATATTAGAAACGCTATAGAGCTCCCACTCACTTTCTTGTAAATACAAGCTTCTCCGTAAACTTGTATAAACTCGAACGCTTTGATCACCTCATCAAAACGAAGATTCCAACTCCGAGATGCTTGCACCAGTCCATAAATGGATCGCTGGAGTTTGCAAACTTTGTCAGCATTTTCTGGATCGACAAAACCTTCTGGTTGCATCATATACAACTCTTCCTTAAGGAAACCGTTAAGGAACGCTGTTTTGACATCCATCTGCCAAATTTCATAATCAAAAAAGGCAGCTATTGCTAACATGATTCTGACGGACTTAAGCATCGCTACGGGTGAGAAGGTCTCATCGTAGTCAACTCCTTGAACTTGTGAAAAACCCTTTGCCACAAGTCGAGCTTTATAGACGGTGACATTACCGTCCGCGTCCGTCTTCCTCTTAATGATCCATTTGTTCTGAATGGCCTTACGCCCTTCAGGTAATACTTCCAAAGTCCATACTTTGTTTTCATACATGGATCCCATCTCGGATTTCATGGCCTCTAACCACTTCTCGGAATCCGGGCCCATCATCGCTTCTCCATAGCTCGTAGGTTCATCGTTTGTTTAACAACATGACCTCTAAGACAGGGTTGCCGTACCACTCAGGAGCAGTACGCGTCCTTGTCGACCTACGAGGTTCGATAGCAACTTGATCCAAAGCTTCATGATCATCATCATTAACTTCCTCTTCAGCTAATGTAGGCTCCACAGAAACAACTTTCTGCGCTGCGCTACTCTCAGGTTGAAGTAAAGGTTCAACAACCTCATCAAGTTCTATCTTCCTCCCACTCAATTCTTTCGAGAGAAACTCTTTCTCAAGAAATGTTCCGTTTTTTAGCGACAAACACTTTGCCTTCGGATCTGAGGTAGAAGGTATACCCAACTGTCTCTTTTGGGTATCCTATGAAGACGCATTTCTCCGCTTTGGGTTCCAGCTTTTCAGGCTGAAGCTTTTTGACATAAGCATCACATCCCCAAACTTTAAGAAACGACAGTTTTGTCTTCTTGCCAAACCAAAGTTCATATGGCGTCGTCTCAACGGATTTCGATGGTGCCCTATTTAAAGTGAATGCAGCTGTCTCTAATGCATAACCCCAAAACGATAGTGGCAAATCGGCAAGAGACATCATAGATCGCACCATATCCAATAAGGTTCGATTACGACGTTCGGACACACCATTACGCTGTGGTGTTCCAGGCGGTGTCAATTGTGAAACAATTCCACACTGTCTTAAGTGACTGCCAAACTCATAACTCAGATATTCTCCTCCTCGATCAGATCGTAGGAATTTAATCTTCTTGTTACGATGATTCTCAACTTCACTCTGAAATTGTTTGAACTTTTCAAATGTTTCAGACTTGTGTTTCATTAAGTAAATATACCCATATCTACTTAAGTCATCAGTGAAGGTGAGAAAGTAACGATAACCACCGCGCGCCTCAATACTCATCGGACCGCACACATCAGTATGTATGATTTCCAATAAGTCACTTGCCCGTTCCATTGTTCCAGAGAACGGCGTTTTAGTCATCTTGCCCATGAGGCATGGCTCACATGTGTCAAGTGATTCAAAATCAAGTGACTCCAAAAGTCCATCAGCATGGAGCTTCTTCATGCGTTTTACGCCAATATGACCTAAACGGCAGTGCCACAAGAAAGTGGTATTATCATTATCAATTCTACATCTTTTGGCATCAATGTTATGAACATGTGTATCATTACTATCGAGATTCAATAAGAATAAACCCCTCACATCGGGTGCATGACCATAAAAGATATTACTCATATAAATAGAACAACCATTATTCTCTGATTTAAATGAGTAACCGTCTCGCAATAAACAAGATCCAGATATAATGTTCATGCTTAACGCAGGCACCAAATAACACTTATTTAGGTTCATCACTAATCCCGACGGTAATCGAAGAGCGAGCGTGCCGACGGCGATCACATCAACCTTGGAACCATTTCCCACGCGCATCGTCACTTCGTCCTTTGCCAGCCTCCGTCTATTCCGCAGTTCCTGTTTTGAGTTGCAAATATGAGCAACCGCACCGGTATCAAATACCCAGGCACTACAACGAGAGTTGGTAAGGTACACATCAATAACATGTATATCATATATACCTTGTTTGTTGTTGGCCGCCTTCTTGTCAGCCAAATACTTGGGGCAATTCCGCTTCCAGTGTCCAGTTCCCTTGCAATGAAAACACACAGTTTCTGGTTTGGGTCCAGCCTTGGGTTTCTTCACGAGAGGAGCAACTGCTTTGCCACTCTGCTTGGAGTTACCCTTCTTACCCTTGCCATTTTTCTTGAAACTAGTGGTTTTATTGACCATCAACACTTGATGCTCCTTCTGAATTTCAGACTCAGCGGCTTTCAGCATCGCAAACAGCTCGGCGACTGACTTGTTCATCCCGTGCATGTTATAGTTCAACACGAAGCTCTTGTAGCTAGGTGGCAATGATTGAAGAACTCTGTCAGTGATAGCCTCTGGCGGAAGGGGCATCCCTAACTCAGCCAGACGGGTGGAGTACCCAGACATTCTGAGCACGTGATCACTGATAGACCCGTTCTCCTCCATCTTGCAAGCATAGAACTTATCGGAGATCTCATATCTCTCGATCCGGGCATTCTTCTGAAAGATAAACTTCAACTCCTGGAACATCTCATATGCTCCATGACGTTCAAAACGTCTTTGAAGTCCCGGTTCTAAGCCATACAACATTGCACATTGAACTATTGAGTAATCATCAGAACGAGCCTGCCAGGCGTTCACAACGTCTAGAGACTCAACTGGAGCGGGTGGATCACCAAGCGGTGCATCAAGGACATAAGCCTTCTGGGAAGCCGTAAGGATAATCCTTAGATTACGGGCCCAGTCCACAAAGTTACTTCCATCATCTTTCAACTTAGCTTTCTCTAGGAACGCATTAAAATTCAGGGGTGCTACTGCGCGAGCCATGATCTACAACATAAATATAGCAAAGACAACTTAGACTATTGTTCTAGATAATGAGTTTAGTTAATCATATTACTTAAAAACTCCCACTCAAATTGACATCCCTCCGGTCATTCGAGTGTAACATGATCCAAATCCACCAACTCAAGTCCGATCATCACGTGAGTTGAGGTGGTTTCAATGGTGAACATCTTCATGTTGATCATATCTACTATATGACTCATGTTCGACCTTTCGGTCTCTTGTGTTCCGAGGCCATGTCTGTACATGCTAGGCTCGTCAAGTTTAACCCGAGTGTTTCCGCACGTGCAACATGGCTTACACCCGTTGTATGTGAACGTAGAGTCTATCACACCCGATCATCACGGCGTGTCTCGAAACGACGAACTTTCGCAACGGTGCACACTCGGGGAGAACACAATTTTTCTTGAAATTTAAGTGAGGGATCACCTTATAATGCTACCGTCGTCCTAAGCAAAATAAGATGCATAAAAGGATTAACATCACATGCAAATCATAAGTGACATGATATGGCCATGAACTTGTGCTTTTGATCTCCATCTCCAAAGCACCGGCATGATCTCCATCGTCACCGGCATGACACCATGATCTCCATCATCTTGATCTCCATCAACGTGTCGCCATAAGGTTGTCGCGCCGACTGTTGCTTCCACGACTATTGCTAACGTTTAGCGATAAAGTAAAGCATTACATAGCGCTTAATGATTGACACGCAGGTCATACAATAATTAAAGACAACTCTATGGCTCCTGCCAGTTGCCGTACTCATCGACATGCAAGTCGTGATATTCTATACAACACATGATCATCTCATACATCACATATATCTCATCATGTAATTGGCCATATCACATCACAACATACCCTGCAAAAACAAGTTAGACGTCCTCTAATTTGTTGTTGCAAGTTTTACGTGGCTGCTACGGGTATCTAGCAAGAACGATTCTTACCTACGCAAAACCACAACGTGGTGTAGTGATTGCTTTTTGATCTTTCTAAAAGAACCCTCTTCATTGAACCGATTCAACTAAAGTGAGAGAGACAGACACCTGCCAGTCACCTTTATGCAACAAGTGCACGCAGCGGTGAAACCAGTCTCGCGTAAGCGTACGCGTAATGTCGGTCCAGGCCGCTTCATCTCACAATACCGCGGAATCAAGCATCAACTAGTAACGGCAAGCAATATGTATACACCCACGCCCACAACTCCTTTGTGTTCTACTCGAGATCTCATCTACGCATAGACCTAGCTCAGATGCCACTGATGGGAAACGTTGCATGGGAAACAAAAATTTTCCTACGCACACACAAGATCTATCCATGGTGATGAGCATCTACGAGAGGGAGAGTGAATCTACATACCCTTGTAGATCGCTAAGCGGAAGCGTTTAAGAAACGCGGTTGATGTAGTCGAACGTCTCCGCGATCCAAATCGCAAGTCGTCCCTCGATCCGATCACGAACTAGCGCCGAACGGACGGCACCTCCGCGTTCAACACACGTACGGCTTGATGACGCCTTCACCTCCTCGATCCAGCGAGCGATGATGAAGTAGTGGTTGAGTTCCAGCAGCACGACGGCGTGGTGATGGTGGTGAGGAACAATCTCTGCAGGGCTTCGCCAAGCGCTACGGAGATTATGACGGAGGAACTAGAGGGTTAGGGTTGCCGCACACGGCTTGGGGAAATCTTGATGTGTCCCGTGTGCTAGCCCTGCCCCTCTATTTATATGTTGAGCCTTGGGGTCTAAACTTGGAGTAAAAACCTCCTCCAGGTCGGTTTTGCCCGCACAAGGTCAGTTTGGTCCGCAGGGAAAGAGTCCAACTCGGATCCCTGCCGAATCGTGCACAGCCACACACAAGCGGTAGTACCGCTTCACACAAGCGGTAGTACCGCTTGGGCGGTAGTACCGCTTCACACAAGCGGTAGTACCGCTTGGGCGGTAGTACCGCTTCATACAAGCGGTAGTACCGCTTACGCGGCAGCAAAACTACTTTTGCACTTTCCAATACCTCGTGGGCTTTATCCCTTTGGCCCATATAAAGTGTTGTTGCACCCGAACACTTCGGTAAACATCCGGAACCTATTCCGGTGAACTCCGGAACCCTTCCGCAGATCAAAACACTATTATCACATATATCAATCTTTACCTCCGGACTATTCCGGAGATCCTCATCATGTCCGGGATCTTATCCGGGACTCCGAACAACTTTCGGTCACCAACATAATAACTCAATTATACTAATCGTCACCAAACGTTAAGTGTGTAGACCCTGCGGGTTCGAGAACTATGTAGACATGACCGAGACACCTCTACGATCAATAACCAATAGCGGGACCTGGATGCCCATATTGGCTCCTACATATTCTACGAAGATCTTTATCGGTCGAACCTCTATGTCAAGGATTCAGTTAATCCCGTATGCTGTTCCCTTTGTTCTTCGGTATGTTACTTGCCCGAGATTCGATCGTCGGTATCACTATACCTAGTTCAATCTCGTTACCGGCAAGTCTCTTTACTCGTTCCGTAATACAAGATCCTGTGGCTAACTCTTTAGTCACTTTGCTTGCAAGGCTCAATGTGATGTTGTATTACCGAGTGGGCCCTGAGATACCTCTCCGTCATACGGAGTAACAAATCCCAGTCTTGATCCATGCCAACCCAACAGACACCCTCGGAGATACCTGTAGAGCACCTTTATAGTCACCCAGTTACGTTGCGACGTTTGATACACACAAGGTATTCCTCCGGTGTCAGTGAGTTGCATGATCTCATGGTCAAAGGAACAGATACTTGACATGCAGAAAACAATAGCAATAAACTGACACGATCAAATGCTACGTTTACAGTTTGGGTCTTGTCCATCACATCATTCTCCTAATGATGTGATCCCGTTATCAAATGACATCTCATGTCAATGGCTAGGAAACCTTAACCATCTTTGATCAACGAGCTAGTCAACTAGAGGCTTACTAGGGACACAGTGTTGTCTATGTACCCACACATGTATTTGAGTTTCCAATCAATACAATTATAGCATGGATAATAAACGATTATCATGAACAAGGAAATATAATAATAACCAATTTATTATTGCCTCTAGGGCATATTTCCAACACGTGCATCACGTCGATTGCAGAGCGGACCTCTAGGACTTTCCAATATTCTAGCTCCCAAAATATAGATTTCTTCTTCCACATGGGTGCGCGTCCCTCAGCGTCAGTCGGAACAGATTGTTCGCCAGGACCCTTTCCAAATATTACATGTAAATCCTTGACCATATCAAGTATGTCATCACCAGTACGGAGGACGGGCTTCTTCCGGTGATCTGCCTCACCTTTGAAATGCTTGCCTTTCTTTCTTAAGGCATGCTTGGCCGGAAGAAATCGACGATGTCCCAGGTACGCATTCTTCTTGCATTTGTCCAAATATATACTTTGGGTATCATCTAAACAGTGCGTGCATGCATGGTATCCCTTGTTTGTCTGTCCTGAAAGGTTACTAAGAGCAGGCCAATCATTGATGGTTACAAAGAGCAATGCTCGCAGGTCAAATTCCTGTTGTTTGTGCTCATCCCACACACGTACACCTTTTTTATTCCACAGCTGTAAAAGTTCATCAACTAATGGCCTTAGGTACACATCAATGTCGTTGCCGGGTTGCTTAGGGCCTTGGATGAGCACTGGCATCATAATGAACTTCCGCTTCATGCACAACCAAGGAGGAAGGTTATAGATACATAGAGTCACAGGCCATGTGCTATGCTTGCTGCTCTGCTCCCCGAATGGATTAATGTCATCTGCACTTAAACCAAACCATACGTTCTTTGGGTCATCTTCAAAGTCCGGCCACTCTCTCTCGATTTTTCTCCACTGCGACCCATCAGCGGGTACTCTCAACTTCCCGTCTTTCTTACGGTCTTCTTTGTGCCATCGCAACGACTTGGCATGCTCTTTGTTTTGGAACAAACGTTTCAACCGTGGTATTATAGAAGCATACCACATCACCTTGGCAGGAATCCTCTTCCCGGGGCGCTCGCCCTGAACATCATCAACAGGGTCATCGCGACCGATCTTATATCGCAATGCATTGCATACCGGGCATGCATCCAAATTCTCGTACTCACCGCGGTAGAGGATGCAGTCATTAGGGCATGCATGTATCTTCTGCACCTCCAATCCTAAAGGACAGACAACCTTCTTTGCTTCATATGTACTGTCGGGAAATTCGTTGTCCTTTGGAAGCTTATTCTTCATTATTTTCAGCAACTTTTCAAATGCCTTGTCAGCTACACCATTCTCTGCCTTCAATTGCAGCAATTCGAGTGTGGTACCGAGCTTTGTGTTGTCATCTTCGCAATTTGGGTACAACCCTTTTTTGTGATCCTCTAACATGCGCTGCAACTTCAACTTCTCCTTTTCATTTTCGCAGTTTCTCTTTGCATCAGCAATGGCCCGACCAAGATCATCAGCGGGCTCATCTGATGCCTCAGCTTCTTCTTCTTCATTCTCTTCCCCCATTATAGTACCATCATATTCAGGACACCCAGGATAGTTGTCGTCATCCTCTTCTTCTTCATTCTCTTCCATTACAACCCCTCTTTCTCCGTGCTTGGTCCAACAATTATAGCCGTACATGAAACCGGACGTAAACAGGTGGACGTGAATCTGTTTTGAGCTAGAGTAAGTCTTATCATTCTTACACACACCACATGGACAACACATAAAACCATCCCGCTTGTTTGCCTCAGCCGCACGCAAAAAACTCTGCACGCCATTAATGAACTGGGGAGAGCGTCGGTCAACGTACATCCATTGCCGGTTCATCTTCATTACACAACATCGAGAAGACCAAATTAATACAAGTTCATACATAAAGTTCATACACACTTATTCTCATAAAACAACATAAAAGTATCTAGCTAAAACATTTTAAGTGCAACAACAAATGCGATCAAAATCATAACTAAGGTAAAAATTGATCCAACAGCATAATGATACCAAGCCTCTTTATTAATGGCATATTTTCTAATCTTTCTAATCTTCAAGTGCATTGCATCCTTCTTGATCTTGTGATCATCGACGACATCGGCAATGTACAACTCCAATTTCATCTTCTCTTCTTCAACTCTTTTCAATTTTTCTTTTAAATCCTTGTTTTCTTTTTCAACTAAATTTAACTTCTCAACAATAGGGTCGGTTGGCATTTCCGGTTCAACTACCTCCTAGATAAAAATATCTATGTCAACTTTATGGGCATAATTGTCATTAACACGAAATGCAACAAATAGTTATAAAAGAGAATATACCACATCTGAATCGTAAACCGGACGAGGGCCGACGGGCACGGATATCATAACCATGGCACTATATATAACAACAACCATACAAGTAAGAAAACTATGCAAGTAACTATCTAAATCATACAAATACGATTTTATTTATAAAAATGATAAGAACACAAGAAGAGGCTCACCAAGGTGGTGCCGGTGACGGGACGGTGCGGTCGATCGACGGTGGTTAGGACGGGGACGGGAAGGCACACTAAGTAAACCACACCTACACATATGCAAACTAAGGAGTTAATTTGAGCTCAAATTGCATATAAATCAAAAAAAACTACAACATAATTACACCCAAACTAAAACCCACAAATCACTATACTTATAAAGCATAGCACGAGCTGATCTAGCAATAAGAGATGAAAGGACAAAGTTGCTAACCTTTGTGGACACTTGGATGGATTGGGGTGCCTCAAATCTTGACAAATCTTGGCAAAAATGGAGGGAGGAGCTCGAGCTAGGGGAAGAACAGAGAGGGGAATTCGAATGGAAAAAACAGAGAAATGGAGTCGGGCTGGACGAAGGGTTTATATAGGGAGAGCTTTAGTCCCGGTTGGTTATACAAACCGGGACTAAAGGTCCATCTATAGTCCCGGTTTGTATAACAAACCGGGACTAAAATGGCTCGTGGGGGCCCCAGGCTGACACCAGCCTGCCACCACTCCTTTAGTCCCGGTTTGTGATACAAACCGGGACTATATGTCCCAAATGAACCGGGACTAATGGGGCCCGTACCCCCTGACAGCTCCTAGCCATTGGAACCGGGACTAATGGACACATTAGTCCCGGTCCAAAGCAAAACCGGGACTAAAGTTTGAAACGGAAGGCCTGTTTTCTACAAGTGTGGAGTAAGGCCCAGCACAGGTAAGGTTCTTTTCTTTTTCTATTTTATTTTTTGTTTTATTATTTCTTTTCTGTTTTGTATTTATTTTTAATACCAAATGTCTTTTGAAAAATATGAAACTAGAACCATTATTCATATTGCAAATTTAGGCACTGCCACAAAAAAGTTTGACATTTGTTTAATGTAGTTTGGCATTTTTATAATTTAAAAGGCATTTAAATTATTATTTTGGCCTCTGTTATAATTGTTTTAGAGCCTTTACTCACTTTACAAAAAAGTTTGTTTCTCCACCCTAATTACCTATGGAATATTTGCCATGTTAGGAACATTTTAGTTTTCATGTTAGTGAATTTCTTTATTTCACTTATTATTTGAATTTGAATTTAAAGTGGAATTTGAAATGAGATATGATTTCAAAGATGATCAAGCAATGTTTAGCAAAATGATTAGCTTAATCACAGAGGGTTTCTATAGCTTGATTACAGGGGTGTTACAGCGCACGCCCTCTCTCCGGAGGAGGATGACTTAACGGCGCGCGTCAAGCGGAGAGTTGTTGCTCTTGCCATCCTTGAGCGTGCCCGAAAGAAGTAATGTGCCTGTATTACAAACGTCAAAGAGGGAGATGCCAACACAAATTTTTCATCTAAGTGTGAATGCGTGAGAAAGAAAAAACTATATCCATAGGCTCAAAAGAAACAATGGTTGGGTCACCGAACACAACGAAAAGTAGGGCATCATTCATGACCATTTGAACGAGATCCTTGGTATGGTACATCCATGGAGGATTGATTTCAACTAGGGCAACCTACATGTGGAGCATGCTGATTTGACAGACATTGATGATCCCATCACAGAGGAGGAGATACGAAGGGCAAATAATGAAATGCCAAAAGTTAAGGCCCCCCGTTCCGGACGGCTTCACGGGTGCTTTTTTTCAAAAGCTACTGGAACATCATCAAGGAGGATGTGATGCGTGTTATTCACCTCTTTAGTGACCTTCACACTAAAAATTTCCAGTGGCTCAACTCCGCAAACATTGCCTTGCTGCCAAAGGAGAATGGGGCAAACGAAATTGCATATTTCTGCCCCATCAGCCTCGTTCATGCCATCGCAAAAATTGTCGCCAAAGTGCTTGCCACCCGCCTCGCTCCCTTCATGCGCAACCTTGTCTCCAACGCTCAAAGCGCATTCATAAAAATTAGAAGCATGCATGATAACTTCATGTATGTTAGGAACACCGCCCGCCGGCTTCATTGAACTAAGACGACAACGCTTTTTGTTCAAACTCGACATTCGCAAGGCGTTTAATTCAGTTGGATGGGACTGTCTGATCGACATCTTGCAGCGAAAAGGCTTTCTGCCTAGGTTCAGAGATCACTACCCTGCTATCCACTTCTTCCTCATGTGTCCACCTCAATGGGATATCTGGCACACTCATTCTTCACAACAAGGGTCTTTGGCACGGGGTCGTCTCTCCTCGATCCCCTCCAACAAATCCTTGACAGGGCAATTGAGCAACGATTACTTCATAAGATTGGTGGGCGAGGTTCCACTTTCCGCACCTCGCTCTACGCGGACGATGCTGCTATCTTCATGGCACCCGTTAAGCAGGACATTAAGAATTTGGATACCATATTGAGCTCTTTTGGCAAGGTAACTGGCCTTACCACCAACTTCCTCAAGAGCTCCGTTGTGCCAGCCAACTAGATCTTGATGATATTCTTCAGAGCCTCCCCGCCAAATGCACTTCATTTCCAATCAAATACCATGGGCTTCCGCTTTCGGTCTGGCAGCTAAAAAGGGTGGATTCAACCTCTGGAAGATAAGATTGCGGACAAGTTCCCTCCTTGGCAGGAAGGGAACATTACCTCGGCTGGTCGTACAACGCTAGTCAAATCGGTGCCTACTTTTCTGGCCATCTATCACATCACCCCGCTTGTTGTCTCCCCTGGGGTGCTTATTGGCATTAACAAGATAGAGCGTGCTTTTCTGTGGTCAGCTTCTGACAAGACCTCTGGGCCAAGTGCGAGGTAAACTGGGATTCTGTCTGTCGGTCGACCCACCTTGGGGGTCTCGGTGTGCTGCACCTTGACAGATCCGCAAGGGCCTTGCGATTGCGATGGCCTTGGTTGGAGTGGACCGACAACTCTAAGTTGTGGATTGGTACTGGAAACCCCTGCGACGAGATTGACATGAAGTTCTTCTATGCTTGCACGACCATCACTATAGGCAATGGAGCAAAGACACCTTTCTGGGACTCGCCATGGTTGGATGGCAAGCGGCCGTTAGACATTGCCCACTAGGTTTTGCTGCCTCAACCAGGAAACAATGGACGGTTCGGCAAGCCTTGGAGAATGCTTGTATTCGTCGGATTAAGCTTAATGCAAACTTCTCCGTGGCGCACATTCTTCAGTACATCGGTCTCTGGACTATGCTCTCGTCTGTCCATCTTGAGAACGAGGTAGAGGACACCATTTCCTGGAACTTCACGGCCAACGACATCTACTCGGCGAATTCGGCTTACAACGCACAATTCTTTGGAGGAATGGCAACTACAATGGACAAGACCATCTGGAAGGCTTGGGCCCCTCCCAAAGTCAAAACTTTCTCATGGCTTGCTATACAGAACTGCGTTTGGACCACAGATCGTCTCGCTAAAAGAGGATGGGAAAACTGCGGGCTTTGCCACCTGTGCAAGAGGGCAAACGAGACATCTGGTCACCTTTTCTTTGGATGTGGTTTCACAGCCAGCATTTGGAGGTTGGTCAAGGCGTGCCTTGGTCTTGCTGCTTTGGATCTTTCCCTTTGGGCCGGCGAAAGAAATGTTAGATCTTGGTGGACGAGAATGTCGGGCCAAAACGTTGCCAGCCGAAAGGCAATGGCCTCTCTGACTATGCTTGTGACGACCTTGACAATCTGAAACAAAAGAAATGCACACGTCTTCCGCAAAAAGTCAACGTTGGCACACTACATCATGCAAAGCATCAAGGAGGAAGCCAAGACTTGGATCGTCGCCGGGGCGAAGCACCTAAGTTCGTTGATGTCGTGAGAGTAGACCCCATGTATTTTTCTCAGATGACGTTGTAATGCTTGTTCTCATCATGTAGCACTAACCTTGTAAAACTCTTTTTTAATTAATAGATGAGACAAAACTTTTGTCTTCGTTTCAAAAATAAATAAATTAAAATGAGTACTGCTTGGGCTAGAGCATACCTCTAGTTTACTGCGAACCAGCTCTAAATTCATAAAAGGCCAGGCCTCTCGTTTTTTTCTGTGTTTTTCAGTAGCTATGTGAGAAATTGATTGTTTATTAAAGCTTATCTAGTAGTCCTCTCAAGTACGTACAAAGGCAAAAATAAAGTATGAGAGACCATGTTAAAATTGTTTTTTTTTTTCGATACCAATTCTAGGTAGTAGCAGCCACCAGGCAGCAGCCATCCTATAATATATTGACTCCAAACAAAAGCTGGTTAGCCGCCGGGTAACGTGTGAGAATCGAAGTTGTGCTGATTGACCCAATTCATCTAGCAATTTGACATGATGTTATGATATGGTTGTCGTATATTTTAGCCAACTTGAGAAATCTTGTACGCATTAACTGTCCTCATAGGCAATTTCAGTATCACACATGATTAGCCCTCTATAACTGTGTGTATCTCCTGGTTTCGCTGCCATGGCGCCAAGGATTGCTCATCACACACGATTTTCTTTGTTAAACCGTGTGTGATAGTACGTCGCACCTATTTATGTTTCTGTAACCGTGTGTTAATATTTAGCAAACGAGCAGGCAGAAATGACAAAGCTTGACTGAGAATATTCATCCACAAAATTTCCAAGGCCGCAAGCATATAGTCCAGAAGGCAATTGCATACCCCTAAAAAAAAAAGGCAATTGCATTCGTCCATACCAAAAGGGAAAAATAAAGACTAGCCATCTGCGATGACAATTGGCTAATTTGGAATGCAACTTATCATGCTCAAAAGTTGACCGTAGTTCATCTTATCATTAATTTACAAATCGTTCACTAATTTACATCTAGATGAACGGCATAAAATAACCATTAATGTCATGCATGCATAAAATTACCGCGCCACCACCATCGCCGTGAAGACAGTGGCCTCATGGGGAGGTGGCAAAGGAGCTCGGCAAACCGATGACCTCCACCAGGTGCACGGCGACGACCGTCGGGGCTGTCTCGGCCACGGCGGCCGCCGTTTTCATCAGGACTACGTCGATCATCGTTGCATTATTGCCAAGGCTGCCGCAGGCCTGGCAATTTTCATGAGAACAGATGATTAATTATATGTGGTAGTGTCCTGAAATTTTTGCCATAGAGAAGTGTTACACTAGATAGCTTACACTAGATAGCTTACATTATAATGGGTGATGTCTAGTAGTTTCACTCTTTCTGAAAGAAACAATATAAAGTAAAACTTACATTTTTTTTAGTTAAGTGACGCTTTTGTTGGCTCATAATGTATCGTCAGAAAAATACAATTTCCATCAGTACACATCCAATCTCTGCATGACTATAATACACATAACCAACATAAACACACACGGAAAAGAAAATGTGAGCTCGATAAGCCGCAACCACCAACCGGTAAGCCACAGTAGGCAGTAGCGACAGAAACGCAAGTATATTTTGCCACTTGCCCCTGCCGTCCAAGTGGACGTACGGTTTTCAACTTCGCTGCCCAATGAGGTTATGATCTAGTTCCAGATTAATGCAAACCCAACTGCCCAAACTAATCGACCAATGTATCTCGGGAAATTGCATGGTATCATTTGTTGTCAGATGTATGCGTAATAAAATACTTGTAGGTTTTTCCGGCATCTTCTTGCGAATCCTAGAAATAGACACCCAAGCAGTTCAAAAACAATATAGCCATGGACTCTTTCCACGTCCCCAGGCTACAAATACCGGTCAAATTCCAGTACTCTTCATCAATCTCCAGCCACATACTAGCTAGTCATGGCATCCTCCAAGAGTAGTCTCGCGATGTTCGCCCTGGCCATAGTCATGGCCGTGGTGGCCGACGTCTCGGCGCAGAACACCCCGCAGGACTTCGTCAACCTGCACAACCGCGCCCGCGCCGCTGACGGCGTCGGCCCGGTGACGTGGGACAACAGCGTGGCCAAGTTTGCGCAGGACTACGCGAACAAGCGCGCCGCCGACTGCCGGCTGCAGCACTCCGGCGGGCCATTCGGCGAGAACATCTTCTGGGGGTCCGGGCAGTCGTGGACGGCCGCGGACGCGGTGAAGGGGTGGGTGGACGAGAAGCGGATCTACCTCCTCAACACCAATACCTGCGACGCCGGCAAGGTGTGCGGGCACTACACGCAGGTGGTGTGGCGCAAATCGACCCGCATCGGCTGCGCTCGCGTGGTCTGTGCCGGGAACCGGGGCGTCTTCATCACCTGCAACTACAATCCGCCCGGCAACTTCAACGGCGAGCGCCCGTTCCTCACCCTTGACGCCGAAGCCAAGTAGTACGTGCGTGTGAATGCATGTATCCATGCGGCTCTGTGGAGCGTGTAAATGTAATCATATATACGTACATGCAAATGTCTTTCCTTTTGTTTTCTTGTTCAAATCTTGGAGCTAGCCAAACAAACGACGATAACAATAATATTGTGAACCCCTGAAAAAAATTGATACTCACGGCGACGATACTTTCGAACAAAATTTGAATCTATTTTCAAGGATAAGAACCCGTAATTGGTAAAAGATAAGGCCGTATTTGATTCTGAGAATAAGAAAACTATAGGGAGAGTTTTTTTCAAAGATAATAAACCACGTGGACACTCGTGATTATTAGTAAGCAATAAGGTTGGGTACTTGGGTTTGATTACGAAATATGAAAAGTATACGAAGACAACGATGTGAGGACTTGAACTTTTTTTTTTTTTGAACTATGTCAGGACCATGGTTTTCACTTTCAGTGAGATTTCGATGAAATTCACTGAATTTCATTAATTTCAGCAGACACTGAAATATTTACGTTTCGGCCAAAATGTTTCGGTAATTTCAGTAGTACACGGAAATTCAAATAATTTTTAAAATATTTTTCAAAATTTTCAAAATCTTAATTAAATTCAATTGAATATTTCGTCCATTTGACCGAAATGAAAACCGAAATCACTGAAATTCACTGAATTTCAGTGATTTCGGTTGGTGCTGAAATTTTTCTGAAACTGAAATTGAAAACCATGGTCAGGACTTGAACATGATTAGCAGAGAAATGGCACTTTCATGTGCACCAGCTAGCACGCCAAGACCTGGTCAATGAAACAACAGAAAGACACAAGTTTGTATACGTTCATGACTTAAATTAGAATTAATCAGGAAAAAAATGGGCTGGTGTGCTTGAAAGTTTGGCATGGGTTCTTACTTGCGGCTTTGCTCGAGTAAAAACTATATTGCAGAGATTAAAATCAACATGGCGATTGGAGTTCATCTAGGCTGCCTAGTGTTCCCTCTGACTCAGCCTGTTGTTTAACACAGGGAGGACTTATACCTAGGCATAGGTCGGGCCGGGCCGGGCCGAAAAAAGCCCGGTGCTGAAAACCCAGGCCTGAGCCCGGCCTGGCCCGACCATCGGGCCTAAATATTGGGCCCAAACCTGGTCCCAGCCCGAAAAAAGCCCGGCTTGGCCCGACCGTGGCTTAAATTTAGTTTTCCATAGGTCCGAGCTCGGCCCGGCTCAAACGTTCGGCTCAATTTCCCGGACCGAGCCCAGCCCGATGGCACGATTAGGCCTAACCCAGCCCGGGATTTTCAGGCCGGGTCGGGTCGGGCCGTCCGGGCCGGGCTGTCCATGACCAGATATAGGAAGGAACGAAGGGGGCTCCGCATTCAACACAATGTTATTGGAGCCCTCTCGATGACTAGCTAACAAATGAGCCGCCTTATTGGCCTGACAATGAACAAAAGAAATATGATCAAAGTTGCGCATGAATGATTCTTTGAATTTTCCACAGCTCAGTTAAAAGCTTAGCCATGCAACATGCTATTCACCGAAAGTTCGATTTTGGTGTTGGAGGAGCTGCATGAAGAACGAAGAAACTCGAATACGCTGTCATGCACATCAATGGTTTGATCCTCCAGCAGGCAGCAGCCTTTCGTTGTCTTGACTCTAAACAGAAGCTGGTTCGCCGCCGGGACAACATGTCAGAATTTGAATAACTTGTGGATTGACCCGGCTCCTCTATCCTAGCTGTGAAATGACTATTATTGAAGCGTGATGATCCGATCGGTTGACATTAGTTAGATGTCCTTATCATACTATTACAATGCCGAAAAAGGGTTTCCTTCGCTTTATAATATAAAACAACCATCACCGTGGCTGAACTACATTCTTTTATATTTTCTATATTTTACTCATCACCGTGGCCTATTTTCTCTCTTGAATTGACATGTATTTATGTATATTAGGGTGCATAATTCCTTGAAAATCTTTTATTTATATGTAGGAATACACCCTCAGGAAACTTCCTTTTGCCTAAAGAAAATTTACATATTGGTGATTTTTTTAGGTTTCCTTTAGAGAGTATTCGTTTTATCCCGTCCCTCTCATGTTCTGTTGGCGTGCGGAGTCGATCGTGTCTTCGTTGGGTCTTCCGGAATCTGTCGATTTAGGTTTCTGGTGCATCCATCTGGATTCGACCGGCACTCGTAGTCTATGGAGTTTTTACAGGACCTTATCAGTGTTTTCTTCTTCGAGGCGTGATTTGCTTCGCACGTGGTCGGCATCTCCTAGTCTGCATCGACGACTTCCGGGCTGCGTGTTCTACAAACTCTAGGGTTTATAAAAGTTTGCACCGTCGAGGCGGAGGCCCCGAGACGGCATCGAGCTATGTTCACGGTGCGTTGACGGTGAATGTGTAACAGCCCGAGACCGACGCTCCAGATGCTTTCCAGATATTTCGAGTTTCGCCGTGTGTTTTATTTGTATGTCGCATTCATCACCGCATCATCCGCATAGCATCGGCACTCCGTTGCCGTCATTTTTTTCAAAACTTGCATCTGTTCGTAGTCACCGGTTCTCTCCGTTCTTGTCGTTGACCGTTTCGTGACCAACCACACACGCACGCACCCGCGGCATCGTAAAATATTGTTTTAAAAGTTCATATAAAATATTCTCGGAGTGGGTCAAAAGTTGACGTGCGATCTTATGTTATTGTAGGTGGGCCGCCTGCCAAATTTTGTCGCATTCGGAGTTTGTTTAGTACCCCAACCGTTAAACCTATAGCGGCACTATAGCCGGTCAAATCATCGGACGTTTTCGTTTTATAAAACATGTTGCCGGGCTACCCGTTTCTCCTCTATGTTATACCTAGCCCCTCTGCACAGTGCACCGGCCCGCTCGCAACCTAGTCCGAAAACTCCCCCGAACCCGAACCCGGCGGTCACGACCAATGCGTCCGGATCAACCCCAAAATACCCCAAAC
Source organism: Elymus sibiricus (assembly GCA_039707655.1). Lineage (NCBI taxonomy): Eukaryota > Viridiplantae > Streptophyta > Magnoliopsida > Poales > Poaceae > Elymus > Elymus sibiricus. The sequence goes on from CM077675.1 coordinate 139,341,203, forward strand.
ATCATCCGTTTTTTAATTGGACTCTCTAACCTATTTTTCTTGACCGCCCGATCCAAATCGGAGGGCTCCATTTAGACCCATTTAGAAACCCTTGCATATACGAAATGTGGATCAATCCTACCCTAACCCTAGTCTACCCAATCCCCACGCCGCCGCCACTCCTCGTTTTCCCCACCAGGCCAACCCGCAGCCGCCTCCTCCTTCCTCGCGCCGTCATCTGCACCAGAGAGGAGAGGGAGCCCCGCGACTCGCGCGCCAGGAGCAGCCGCCGCCTCGCACCTGCAGCGCTGCCTCCGCTAGCTCTGTCGCCCGTCGCCTGGCCGCACCTTGCCCCGCCACCGTTGACCATCGCCAGCCGCCGCAGAAGCCCCGCCGACCACCGCATCCATGGCCTCCGCCCTCAAGAGCGGCCCCTCCTCCGCGTCTGTGCTGCCTCTCTGCTCCCTCACCTCGACCACGCTCCCGCTCTGTGCGACCCCGCCTCTGCACCACCGGCCCTTCACCCGCGGCACCGACCTGGCCATCTTCTATTCCTGCTCGCGCCCACCTTTTATTTTGCTCTGCCTTGCTGCTTCTTCCACCGCTCGCCTCCGCCGCGCGCCTCGTCTCCCTTGCCAGTCGTCCGCTGCTTGTTTCCTGCGCCAGCTCGCTCGAGTTCGTCTCGGTTGTGGCCATGGCACCGCTGCGAGCACCCGTTGCTCCGATCGCGAGCTCCGGTGCCCCTTGCGCCCTTCACCAGCACGAGGTCCCTGCTGGACCTCCTCTTCACCTCGGCCCCTCCTTTGCTCCCTCGCCTTGAACCGCCCTCGGACCTCTCATTTTCTCGTGAGCGCAAACAGGAGCAGTGCAACACGTCATCTTCTTTAATTTCGGCACTGCAGGCCACATCCAAGGAAACAACTTCGACCATGAGTTTGTGCACGTCTTTGTCTTGATCGTTGCAATGCTGAGACATTTTCCCTCGGAGTACCTCAAGTTCGACTACACGGAAGCCGCCAAGTACCACGACACCGACGATCTGAACATCTACGAACGTGCACGACTACGTGGATTCGCCAAGTTCATCGCCGCGTGAACCACTACCGTCGCCAAAGACCGTCAAGTGAACGACTACTTCCATGACAACCCGTGTACGACTACTTCCCTTGACGGACGCGATCCACCCCGAATCCACACTTCAAAGGTATAACTCCGAGATGACCGCCGTTGCAATGAACGTTTGATGATTGTATGTGATGCATCGAGTGTTTGCACCGTATAGTATGCTAGTCGTGGGTACCTCTTTTCCGCGCCACCGACGCGTGGGAACCCGGTAATCGAGATCACCCCATTTGTCACTCTTGCATGTTCCGCACATCCCACACCCGCGGTTGTTCTTTTGCACCGTCATCTCAATGAGTTGTCGGAACCGGAACGTTGTCGTGGCATCGTTCTCATTTTCGTGGCCGTGGCACCCAATTCTTCTACCATGGCGACAAATGCTCCATATCATATCATATGCCTATTTGTTTATCAAATTGTATCGATTTGATCATGTCATCGGCTTCCATGTAAAAACATTTAAATTGTTGGTTCCATATAAAATTGCCTAATGCCTTGCTAAACGGTTTATGTCATATCTAAATAACCGTAGCTCCGATTAAATTGATCCACATATGTAACTTGCTTAGAAAAACATGTAGAATCACATGGTGGACTTTATTTTCCTGTTTAACAAATATAAAATATGCTTATGACAGATTTGGACCAAATTCACAATATGCATATGAGGTCGTTTTGGAAATGCTATATGCCGCTTCCGGCCTCATTTAAAATGCCTAAATGATGTAGATGTTCATGCTTCACCGCTTGCCATGATGAACAACATTTAAAATGATTGCTTAGTTAAACAACATTAACCGCATTTCTCGTAACATGGAGAGTTATTATTTTGTTATATGTATGTTCTCCTTCTCCATTTAAAATTGATTTAATTTCATCTTCACCTTATGCCATGACCACCCATGTTAAGCAACATTTAATATTGATGAGTACCTAAACGAGAGTGAATTAAATGATTCGAGTGTGGAGTTTCGTCAATATGCAACTCGATGCATATTGAACTTCACTTAATTTGTAGTGTTTGATTGTTGTGTTTGCCATGCCATGCATAATTAAACCGGACATGCATCATATTTGTTTGCGCATCATGTCATGCATATGTTGTGGTGTTTAGTGTGTCATTTGTTTGTTTCCGGATTGCTTCTTCTCAATAGAGTTCCGAAAGCGTTCGGAGTGTGAGGATTCGTTCGACTACGCCCGCTCGTCTACTTCACGGATTCGTTCTTCTTCCAAGCGGGATCTCAGGCAAGATGAACATTTTCCAGGATACCACTACTATCATTGCCATGCTAGTTGTCTCATTTTTATCGCTATGTCTCGCTACCTACCATTTGTTTGTCAAGCCTCCCAAAATGCCATGATAAGCCTCTAACCCTCCACATCCCAGCAAACCATTCTTTGCCTAAGTTACCGCTTGCTCAGCCCCTTCTTATAGCGTTGCTAGTTGCAGGTGCAAGTTGTTTCCATGTGCCAACATCGATATTTTGAGATATCCCAATATTATTGATATTTAATTTAATGCACATATATACTTGGTAAAAGGTGGAAGGCTTGGCCTTTTGCTCGCTGTTTTGTTCCACTTTTGCCGCCCTAGTTACTTGTGTATCGGTGTTATGTTTCATATTGAGCGCTCCTAACATGCTTGGGGTTGTTATGGGGACCTCCTTGATTTTCGTTTTGGGATAAAACTCTTCTGGCAAGGCCCAACATTGGTACTACATTTGCCTAACAACTAATAAGCTAACATAGGGCATCATGACCCCGTGGATAATTAATCAACCCCCGGGCCAGTGCTCCTCATGAGTGTTGGTCTAAGGCAGACTGTGGGGCCACCGTAGGGAAACTCGGGGTTTGGTTTGACTCGTAGTGTGACCCAACCGTCGTGTCCTGAGAACGAGATACGCGGCTCCTATCGGGTTCATCGACACGTCGGGCGGTCTTGTTAGATTTGTTTTACCTTTCTCGAACGTCTTGTGCACGGGATTCCGAGGATACTTTGGGTTATCTCGAGGTTGAGGTTTTCCACCGAGATTCTGAGGATATTGCGGGCTAACCCGTGGTTGAGGTTTTCCATGCAGCGTGTGGTTAGTTTGTGATGGATGAGTTGGAGCACCCCTGCAGGGTTAAATCTTTTCGAGAAGCCGTGCCCGCGGTTATGTGGCAACTTGGAAATTTGTTTAACATCCGGTCAAAGAAAACTTGAAGTAAACTCAAATAAAATACACCAACCGTGTGCGTAACCGTGACTGTCTCTACTCGTGAGTTCTGAACCGAGAGAGAACACGGTGGGGTTATGTTTGACCGCAAGTAGGTGTTCAGGATCACTTAGTGATCAATACTAGTTCACGACCGTTTATGTATAGATCACCCCCCCTCTTATTCTTGTACTCGTAAGTTAGTCACTCAAATAAATGCTTAGTGCTCGATGCAGCCTCACCACTTAACCATACCTCACCCATTAAGCTTTGCTAGTCTTTATACCCTTGGAAATGAGATTTATAAGTCCCCGTGGCTCATAGATTACTACAACAACCGTTGAGGTACAGGTAGTGCGATGCTTTGACGTGAGAGCGATGCTTGTTAATTTGGAGTTCTTCTTCTTCTTCTTCTTCATCGATCATAGGATGAGTTCCAGGCCGGCAGCCTGGGATAGCAAAGATGGATGTCGCTTTTATTGTTTGATTTCGTCCGTAGTCGGACCCTACTCTTCTGTATGGTGATTGAATGTATTGTTGTATTTGATGTGATTATGAGTTAGCTTGTGGTGAGTGTAAGCCAATTCCATATGCTCATCTTCTCTTTACATGTACTTGTAACGATATCCATTCTTGCGAAACGACGAGATGCGCTTCTATCCTTGTCGAGGCCCTCGAGCCAAAATAAGGATAGGATCGCATCTTGGGCGTTACAAGTTGGTATCAGAGCAATAACGACCTAGGAGCCCCCTTGATTGATCGAGCTTGCCGTGTTGAGTTTAGAAAAAAAAACTATTTTGAGTCTAGTTATATCGGAGAGTAGGATTCTTTTTACTCCTCTTCTATGCTCTGGTGAGGAATCCTGACGTAGGAATTTTAATTCTACTCCTCTTCTCACTCAAATTTTTTTTAGGATCACGCGGGTATTTTGGAACCTCTATGATGTCGATGTGGCCGGAATTTTGTTCTTGGTGCCTCCCGTACGTATGGATTGGACCCGGGGAGTTGAGCTCCAAGGGGTTCTTGACACATCGTTATCGTTCAGTTTCCTTAGTATCTTAGGACGCAGATGTGCGAAATTGCTTCAATACTATTTGTAGCGAGAGGAGGTTGGCGTCACCCAGTACTGGGGAGAGCGTCCAGATATACTGCCATGTTTAGTATTGTTGTGATTATGAGGGTCTGAGGTAGATGAATTTCAGAGGCCTCTAGTTATGTGTTGACGGATGTGATAAATTGGAGAGTAGTATTACTGCTAGGAGTTGAGTGATGGATTTTACTCCTTGTATCCGTGGACCCAATTGCATAACCAAAGGATTTCGGGAGTTCTTAGGTGGGAATTCAAGTAGTTGTCTAGGTTTATCTTCCAACAGATGATAATGTGAGGTTGGGGTTCGACATCTAGTGGTTCGCTTGTTGACGGTCTTTCTTACAGTGGTTCTCGTTGTGTCTTAAAGAATCCTTGTAGCTTGCTACGATTTGGGGACGCTTCGTATGTCGTGTGCACTGCCTTCTACATGATGGCTACTGTAAGATCGAGCCCTTGTGAGCCTTACCACGAAAATATCGAGCGAAATCTCGGTCATATATTTGTTTCCGACTTAATTTGAAGCCTCATCCTTTGTTTTGTTGGAGTATGGTAATTCGAGTTGCTTCTATGTTAAGTGGTGATTTCATATCTTTCCTAAGCAGTGTTCTCATATTTCTACGGGAATGCTAATTATTTTGATCAATCAAATTATCATGTCAAATCTTATTCCTAACCGGTGCGGTTCTCTTCAAGATAATTTAATCCTATTTCAACATTTGCAAGATCAGTCCTCGTATTTCTTTCCGGAGTTCGTTTCATCCGTCCCAGGATTTCTTTGTTTGCCCCCCCCCCCCACCCTCCCGCCCCTTTATTTCAAATAGTAATGTATCATCCAAGTGCCTTTCTTTCATTGATGCTTCCGCTATCTTTTCTTCCGTATTGTAGATCCCAAGTGCTCTAGTTCATCATTTCTTCGTTCTTCATTCTCGTTTTCTTCCCGGTGGATTCAATTCAAGCTTTCGTTGTTCATCATATTCTTTTCATTCATTAAATGTTTTTCATGTGGAAATTCTTATCCAAGCCTCTCTTGTTTATTCATCTCTCATTATTCTAGCCGGAGTGCTGAAGATATCTCAGAAGATTCGTGTTTTCATTCAAATCCTTTCAAATTATTTTGAGGTTCTCACCTCATCAAGTTTTCATTTGTACCGGTGCAATCCCTCTTCCTAAGCAATTGTTTCAACGGTGTTTTCTTTGAGTGGGCCCATAACCCACATGTTTTTCCCAGGATCTTACCTGGCTCTTCTAATCTTTTCCAGAGATCTCAAGTTCTTTTCAATTGTGACGTAAGAATGAATTCCATCAGTCATATTCGTTTTCCAAGATTGCTTCAAATTATTTTCAACATTGGCTCAACCTTTCCTTATTCATTGTTCCGCAGCATCTCAGTAATTCATGGTGTTGTTTCTCGTTATCATTCTCTGCGTTGAAGACCGAAGGAGAGTTTCTCTTAAATCTTATCCATTTTGTCGGAGATTCATGGTTTCAGCTTTATGCTATTCTTTCAAATTGTTTTCGATCATGAGAAATTTCTTTCATATCTATCCAGAGCATTTTAGAGTTGTTTTCATTTCTCGATCCCCCGAAAGCCATCATTTCAGAAGATTTCTTTGTTCTCAGCTTTCAGCTTTCGTTCTCAAATTCTTCTCAATTCTTGTCTCTCCGTTCCTATCTCACTTATTCCGGCGCTTCGTTCAAGTTTTTTATTAGGCGGATCATGATCCTTCGTTCTCATGTATCTCCATTAATTCAACTAATTCTCATCTGTTTCAAATTCTTACCGATGGTTCGTTCAAGACTTCTTCAAGCTTATGAACCTCTCTTCAATCTTTCAAGAAGAATAAGTAGTGTGCAAAATCCATTGCTTGTCATCAATTTAACTTGATGAAGGATAAGCATAACATAATTCTTATTCTTGTTGGTCAAGGTGATTTCAATCCTTCTTCCGGAGTTGTTCATGATATCAAAAATCGATTCTAAGTTGTTCATCTTTTCTTTTTTTCGGAGTTCCAAGTTTTCTCAAGTGTCTCTTCGTGAAGTCCATCTAAATCTTTGCAATGCCTCAATCTTTTTCTTTTCAACCTTCAGTCCTTTTGATCATTCTTTTGTATACGGAGGCTCTTCATGATGGTTCTTCAATGATTTAATTCATTCTCAAAGTGTTCTTCAATATTCTTGTGGTAGTTTATCAAGTATTCCTTATCTTGCATTCCAAAGTGCAATTCATTCTCCCTCATCTTTTGAGATGGTGTTATAGCATTCTTGATTCATGAGGAGTCTCGAAGAAATTTTGTCATGAATGATATACTTAAACCCATCATTTTTCTCCTTGGAGTTATCTTGGTATAGATGTGACCTAAAGCTTTTCCTAAGGATTGTTGCTCTTTTTTTTTCTTATCAATGATCCAAGTACTCAATGTATCCTCTTGTGAAAGATGTTTTGCATATCTTGTTGCTCCCAAGCAATCAATTGTTTCCGTTAGTGGCCGGTTGTCACCTCATAATTTTGAGATGTTTTCCAAGGAGACGAAGGAAATTCATAGGCAAGTAGAAGATCTTCACAAAGGTTATGTAAGGGAAAGTCTTTCTCCTTGAGTTGTTCCCATTCTTTTAGTTCCAAAGAAAGAAGGTACTATGAGAATATGTACTGATTGTAGATCCATTAACAACATAATTGTGAGATATCGACACCCAATACCTAGGCTTGATGACATGCTTGATGAACTTTATGGATCCGCCATATTTTCTAAAACCGGTTTCCGAAGTGGATACCACCAAATAAGAATGAAAGAGGGTGACGAATGGACAACTGCATTCAAGACAAAATTTGGCTTGTATGAATAGTTGGTTATGCCTTTCGGATTAACGAATGCACCTAGTACTTCCATGAGATTGATGAATCATATGCTTAGGTCTTTCATTGGCAAGTTTGTAGGGGTTTACTTTGATGACATATTGGTTTATAGCAAAACTTTGAAGGATCATGTTGGACATATGAAATGTGTGCTTGCTTTCCTACAGGAGGAAAGGTTGTATGCTAATGTGAAAATGTGCACATTTTGCACAAACAAGGTTGTGTTTCTTGGCTTTATTGTTTCAGGTAAAGGTGTGGAGGTCGATGAAGAAAAGATCAAGGCTATTCCTGAGTGGATGCCTCCACAAAATGTGTACCAAGTACGTAGCTTCCTTGGACTTGCAGGTTTCTACCGCCGGTTCGTGAAGGATTTCAGCACCATTGCTGCACCAATGAATGAGTTAGAAAATAAAGACACTCCATTCACATGGTGTGATGCTCAAGACAAGTCCTTCTAAGAACTGAAGATGAGGTTGACATCAGCCCCGTTGCTTTCGCTTCCTGATTTTGGCAAGACATTTGAGATTGAATGTGATGCAAGTGGTGTTGGCATTGGCGGAGTTCTAATGCAAGAAGATAAACCCATCGTCTATTTTAGTGAGAAGCTTAATGGTTCGACTCTTAATTATTCCATCTATGATAAAGAATTGTATGCACTTGTTCGATCTTTAGAGACATGCCAGCATTACTTGTGGCCTAAATAGTTTGTGATACATTCTGACCATGAATCTTTAAAACATCTAATGGGTCAACTCAAACTGAACCATAGACATGCGAAATAGAGTGAGTTCATAGAGTCTTTTACTTATATTGTCAAGTACAAAAAAGGGAAGGATAACGTTGTTGCGGAAGCATTGTCTAGGCGTCATATTTTACTTTCCCAACTTGATGTTAAAATTCTTGGTTTAGAAAGCATCAAAGAATTGTATGCTCATCACTCATACTTTGCTGAACAATTTTCAAAGTGCAACAAGGGAAAGGGATGGGAGAAGTTTCACTTGCATGATGGATTTTTATTTAGAGCTAACAAATTGTGCATCCCCGATTGTTCTATTTGTTTGTTGCTTTTGCAGGAAGCTCACGCTGGTAGTCTCATGGGAAATTTTGGCGCCAAGAAAACAGAGAGTGTGCTACTTGACCACTTCTTTTGGCTGAAACTAAGACGTGACGTGGAACGCTACGTGATGAGATGCAAGATTTGTCACAAAGCTAAGTCCCTACTGAACCCTCATGGCCTTTACACTCATCTATCCATTCTAAATGCTCCGTGGGATGATATTTGTTTGGATTTTGTTCTTGGTTCACCTCGGACTAAGAGGGGGGTGACTCGGTGTTTGTGGTAGTTGACCATTTTAGCAAAATGGCACATTTTATCCCATGTCATAAGAGCGATGATACTTCACACATTGCTGATATATTTTTCAGGTAAGTTGTGCGGCTACATGGAGTACCACACACCATTGATTTAGACCGTGACACCAAATTTTTTAGCTACTTGTGGAAGACCTTGTGGCGAAAACTTGGCACCAAGCTCCTATTTTCCACGACATGCCACCTGAAAGAACAACTTATCCCTAGGTGGTTTTGGTAATTAATAACAACATATATTTCATTGAACTAATGTTTCCACCAAGTGTATCTCAGGAAAAAGTTCAATGATGGGATTGGCTAAGGATTGTGTGGAGAACCTCACCAAGGAAAGGAAGGAATAGGATTGGCCATGCTTCAAGAACAAGGACTCTACATTTTACATTTTGTGGGAAATCACTTTGAGTCCATAGGAAAGCCAATACTATTAAAAGGGGATGAGGTAAACATGATGATCTGGTTGCCCAAGTGCTTAGAGGTAGCCACCAAAAATACTCACCCACTTTCCCACACATATCCTCTGTCCAAAGACTAAAGTCAAAATTCGGCGACCCCAACATTTCCATTCGGATCCACCGAGTTTATCCAAGACAGAAGCCAAACCAAACCCTAGCATCTCGGTACTGTTGGGGAACGTTGCATGGGAAACAAAAAATTTCCTACGCACACGCAAGATCTATCCATGGTGATGAGCATCTACGAGAGGGAGAGTGGATCTACGTACCCTTGTAGATCGCTAAGCGGGAAGCGTTAAGAAACGCGGTTGATGTAGTCGAACATCTTCGCGATCCAAATCGCAAGCCGTCCCGCGATCCAATCACGATCCGTCCCGATCTAGTGCCGAACGGACGGCACCTCCGTGTTCAGCACACGTACAGCTCGATGATGATCTCGGCATTCTTGATCCAGCAAGAGGGGGCGGAGAGGTAGATGAGATCTCCAGCAGCACGACGGCGTGGTGGTGGTGGTGGTGGAGTTATCCCGGCAGGGCTTCGCCTAAGCACTACCGGAATCTATGTGGTGGAGGAACTAGAGAATAGAGAACTAGCACGTGGCCGTGTGTTTTGGGGGGGCTCTATCCTCTAGTATATATAGGAGGGAGGGCGGAAGAGAGCCGCCCTAGGGTTTCCCCTAGGGGTCGGCCGAACAGGAGGTGGAGGCCAACCCTCCCTCCAATCCTACTCCAAGTAGGATTCCTTTCCTACTTGGATTTTCCTTCCCCACCTTTGGGGTTTCCTTTTTCCCACACCCCAGCCGCATGGGCCTTGGTGGGGGGTTCGGCCAGCCCACTAGGGGCTGGTCTGCCTCCTCCCACAGCCCATGGGGCCTTTGGGGTGGGTGGACCCCCGGAACCCTTCCGGTAACCCCGGTAAATTCCGGAACTTTTCTGGAAGTCAAATACAAACTTCATATATATAAATCTTTACCTCCGGACCATTCTGGAGCTCCTCATGACGTCTGGGATCTCATCCGGGACTCCGAACAACCTTTGTTCACCAACACATATATCTCAATACTACCGAAACGTCACCGAACGTTAAGTGTGCAGACCCTGCGGGTTCGAGAACTATGTAGACATGACCGAGACACCTCTACGGTCAATAACCAATAGCGGGACCTGGATGCCCATATTGGTTCCTACATATTCTATGAAGATCTTTATCGGTTGAACCTCTATGTCAAGGATTCAGTTAATCCCGTATGTTGTTCCCTTTGTTCTTCGGTATGTTACTTGCCCAAGATTCGATCGTCGGTATCTCTATACCTAGTTCAATCTCGTTACTGGCAAGTCTCTTTACTCGTTCCATAATACAAGATCCTGTGGCTAACTCTTTAGTCACTTTGCTTGCAACGCTTATTGTGATGTTGTATTACTGAGTGGGCCCTAAGATACCTCTCCGTCACACAGAGTAACAAAGCCCAGTCTCGACCCATGCCAGCTCAACAAACACCTTCGGAGATATATACCTGTAGAGCATCTTTATAGTCACCCAGTTACGTTGCGACATTTGATACACACAAGGTATTCCTCCAGTGTCTGTGAGTTGCATGATATCATGGATATAGGAACAGATACTTGACATGCAGAAAACTAAAGCAATAACCTGACACGATCATATGCTACGTTCATAGTTTGGGTCTTGTCCATCACATCATTCTCCTAATGATGTGATCCCATTATCAAATGACATCTCATGTCTATGGCTAGGAAACCTTGACCATCTTTGATCAACGAGCTAGTCTACTAGAGGCACACTAGAGACACTGTGTTGTCTATGTATCCAAACATGTATTTGTGTTTCCAATCAATACAATTATAGCATGGATAATAAGCGATTATCATGAACAAGGAAATATAATAATAATCACTTTATTATTGCCTCAAGGGCATATTTCCAACAGTCTCCCACTTGCACTAGAGTCAATAATCTAGCTCACATCACTATGTGATTTACATTGTACTGAATCTAACACCCATACAGTTCTGGTGTTGATCATGTTTAGCCCTTGGAAGAGGTTTAGTCAATGAGTCTGCGACATTCAGATCCGTGTGCACTTTGCAAATATTTATGTACTTCTCCTTGATGTAATCGCGAATGGAATTGAAGCATCGCTTTATGTGTCTGGTCCTCTTGTGAAACCTTGGTTCCTTGGCCAGAGCAATGGCACCAGTGTTGTCACAGAACAGAGTCATTGGGTTCAGTGCACTGGGCACTACTCCAAGATCTGTCATGAACTCCTTCATCCAGACACCTTCCTTCGCCGCCTCCGAGGCAGCGATGTACTCCGCTTCGCATGTAGAATCAGCTACCATGCTCTGCTTGGAACTGCACCAGCTTACCGCACCCCCATTGAGAATAAATACGTATCCGGTTTGAGACTTAGAGTCATCCGGATCAGTGTCAAAGCTTGCATCGACGTAACCCTTTACGATGAGCTCTTGATCACCACCATAAACGAGAAACATGTCCTAAGTCCTTTTCAAGTACTTCAGGATATTCTTGGCCGCCGTCCAGTGTTCCACTTCTGGATCACTTTGAAACCTTTCGGCCATACTTATGGCAAGACTGACATCAGGTCTTGTGCACAGCATTGCATACATGATAGAGCCTATGGCTGAAGCATAGGGAATGACACTCATATTTTCTCTATCTTCTGCAGTCACTGGGAATTGAGTCTTACTCAACTTCACACCTTGCAATACAGGCAAGAACCCCTTCTTGGACTGATCCATTTTGAACTTCTTCAAAACCTTGTCAAGGTATGTGCTCTGTGAAAGTCCTATCAAGCGTCTCGATCTATCTCTATAGATCTTGATGCCTAATATGAAAGCAGCTTCTCCTAGGTCCTTCATTGAAAAACTCTTGTTGAAATATCCCTTCACACTTTCCAACATTTCTATATTGTTTCCAATCAGCAATATGTCATCCACATATAATATTAGAAACGCTATAGAGCTCCCACTCACTTTCTTGTAAATACAAGCTTCTCCGTAGACTTGTATAAACCCGAACGCTTTGATCACCTCATCAAAGCGAAGATTCCAACTCCGAGATGCTTGCACCAGTCCATAAATGGATCGCTGGAGCTTGCAAACTTTGTCAGCATTCTCTAGATCGACAAAACCTTCTGGTTGCATCATATACAACTCTTCCTTAAGGAAACCGTTAAGGAACGCTATTTTGACATCCATCTGCGAAATTTCATAATCGAAAAATGCAGCTATTGCTAACATGATTCTGACGGACTTAAGCATCGCTACGAGTGAGAAGGTCTCATCATAGTCAACTCGTTAAACTTGTGAAAAACCCTTTGCCACAAGTCGAGCTTTATAGACGGTGACATTACCATCCGCGTCCGTCTTCTTCTTAAAGATCCATTTATTCTAAATGGCCTTTCGCCCTTTAGGTAATACTTCCAAAGCCCATACTTTGTTTTCATACATGGATCCCATCTCGGATTTCTTGGCCTCTAACCATTTCTCGTAATCCGGGCCCATCATCGCTTCTCCATAGCTCGTAGGTTCATCGTTGTCCAACAACATGACCTCTAAGACAGGGTTACCGTACCACTCAGGAGCAGTACGTGCCCTTGTCGACCTACGAGGTTCGATAGCAACTTGATCCGAAGCTTCATGATCATCATCATTAACTTCCTATTTAACCGATGTAGGCTCTACAGAAACATCTTTCTGCGCTGCGCTACTCTCTGGTTGAAGTAAAGGTTCAACAACCTCATTAAGTTCTATTTTCCTCCCACTCAATTCTTTCGAGAGAAACTTTTTCTCGAGAAATGACCCGTTCTTTGCGACAAACACTTTGCCTTCGGATCTGAGATAGAAGGTATACCCAACAGTCTATTTTGGGTATCCTATGAAGACGCATTTCTCCTCTCTGGGATCCAGCTTTTCAGGGTGAAGCTTTTTGACATAAGCATCACATCCCCAAACTTTAAGAAACGACAACTTTGGTTTCTTGCCAAACCACAGTTCATATGGAGTCATCTCAACGGATTTCGATGGTGCCCTATTTAAAGTGAATGCAGCTGTCTCTAACGCATAACCCCAAAACGATAGTGGCAAATCGGCAAGAGACATCATAGACCGCACCATATCTAATAAGGTTCGATTACGACGTTCGGACACACCATTACGCTGTGGTGTTCCAGGCGGTGTCAATTGTGAAACAATTCCACATTGTCTTAAGTGATTGCCAAACTCATAACTCAGATATTCTCCTCCTCAATCAGATCGTACGAATTTAATCTTCTTGTTACGATGATTCTCAACTTCACTCTGAAATTGCTTGAACTTTTCAAACGTTTCAGGCTTATGTTTCATTAAGTAAATATACCCATATCTACTTAAGTCATCGGTGAAGGTGAGAAAATAACGATATCCACCGTGCGCCTTAATGCTCATCGGACCTCACACATCAGTATATATGATTTCCAACAAGTCACTTGCCCGTTCCATTGTTCCAGAGAACAGGGTCTTGGTCATCTTGCCCATGAGGCATGGTTCACATGTGTCAAGTGATTCAAAATCAAGTGACTCCAAAAGTCCATCATCATGGAGTTTCTTCATGCGTTTTACACCAATATGACCTAAGCGGCAGTGCCACAAGAAAGTGGTGCTATCATTATCAACTCTACATCTTTTGGTATCAATGTTATGGACGTGTGTATCATCACTATCGAGATTCAATAAGAATAAACCCCTCACAATTGGTGCATGACCATAAAAGATATTACTCATATAAATAGAACAACCATTATTCTCCGATTTGAATGAGTAACCGTCTCGCAATAAACAAGATCCAGATATAATGTTCATGCTTAACGCAGGCACTAAATAACAATTATTCAGGTTCATCACTAATCCCGATGGTAATCGAAGAGCGAGTGTGCCGACGGCGATCACATCAACCTTGGAACCATTTCCCACGCGCATCGTCACTTCGTCCTTTGCCAGCCTCCATCTATTCCGTAGTTCCTGTTTTGAGTTGCAAATGTGAGCAACCGAACCGGTATCAAATACCCAGGCACTACAACGAGAGTTGGTAAGGTACACATCAATAACATGTATATCATATATACCTTGTTTGGTGTCGGCCGCCTTCTTGTCAGCCAGATACTTGGGGCAGTTCTGCTTCCAGTGACCAGTTCCCTTGCAATGAAAGCACTCAGTTTCTGGCTTGGGTCCAGCCTTGGGTTTCTTCACGGGAGGGGAAACTGCTTTGCCACTCTTCTTGGAGTTACCCTTCTTGCCCTTGCCATTCTTCTTGAAACTAGTGGTTTTATTGACCATCAACACTTGATGCTCCTTCTGAATCTCAGACTCAACGGCTTTCAATATCGCAAACAGCTCGGCGACTGACTTATTCATCCCTTGCATGTTATAGTTCTACACGAAGCTTTTGTAGCTAGGTGGCAGTGATTGAAGAACTCTATCAGTGATTGCCTCTGGCGGGAGAACAATTCCCAACTCCGCCAGACAGTTAGAATACCCAGACATTCTGAGCACATGTTCACTGATAGACCCGTTCTCCTCCATCTTGCAAGCATAGAACTTTATCGGAGGTCTCATACCTCTCGATCCGGGCATTCTTCTCAAAGATAAACTTCAATTCCTGGAACATCTCATATGCTCCATGACGTTCAAAACGTCTTTGAAGTCCCGGTTCTAAGCCATTAAACATTGCACATTGAAATATTGAGTAATCATCAGAACGTGCCTGCCAGGCGTTCGCAACGTCTGCAGCCTCTATTGGAGCAGGTGGTTCACCGAGCGGTGCATCAAGGACATAAGCCTTTTGGGAAGCCGTTAGGATAATCCTCAGATTACGGGCCCAGTCTACAAACTTACTTCCATCATCTTTCAGCTTAGCTTTCTCTAGGAACGCATTGAAATTCAGGGGTGCTACTGCGTGAGCCATTGATCTACAACATAAATTTTGCAAAGACAACTTAGACTATTATTCAAGATAATGAGTTTATTTAATCATATTACTTAAAAAATCCCACTCAAATTGACATCCCTCAGGTCATTCGAGTGTCACATGATCCAAATTCACCAACCCAAGTCCGATCGTCACGTGAGATGAGGTGGTTTCAATGGTGAGCATCTCCATGTTGATCATATCTACTATATGACTCATGTTCGACCTTTCGGTCTCTTGTGTTCCGAGGCCATGTCTTTACATGCTAGGCTCGTCAAGTTTAACCCAAGTGTTCCGCATGTGCAACACTGGCTTGCACCCGTTGTATGTGAACGTAGAGTCTATCACACCCGATCATCACGTGGTGTCTCGAAACGATGAACTTTCGCAACGGTGCACACTCGGGGAGAAGACAATTGTATCTTGAAATTTTAGTGAGGGATCACCTTATAATTCTACCATCGTCCTAAGCATAATAAGATGCATAAAAGGATTAACATCACATGCAAATCATAAGTGACATGATATGGCCATGATCTTGTGCTTTTGATCTCCATCTCCAAAGCACCGGCATGATCTCCATCGTCACCGGCATGACATCATGATCTCCATCATCTTGATCTCCATCAACGTGTCTCCATGAGGTTGTCACACCAACTATTGCTTCTACAACTATTGCTAACTCATAGCGACAAAGTAAAGCAAAAACGGCAAAAATAAATTAAAGACAACCCTATGGCTCCTGCCGGTTGCCGTACTCACCGACGTGCAAGTCGTGATAATCTATACAAAACATGATCATCTCATACATCACATATATCTCATCATGTTTCTGGCCATATCATATCACATCATACCCTGCAAAAACAAGTTAGACGTCCTCTAATTTGTTGTTGCATGTTTTACGTGGCTGCTATGGGTATCTACCAAGAACGATTCTTACCTACGCAAAACCACAACGGTGATACACAAGTTTCTATTTCACCTTCTACAAGGACCGCCTCTGTCGAATCCGAATCAACTAAAGTGGGAGAGACAGACACCCGCCAGCCATCTTATGCAACAAAGTTACATGTCAGTCGATGGAACCAGTCTCTCGTACGTGGACGAGTAAGGTTGGTCCAAGCAGCTTCATCCCACAATACCGCTGAATCAAGAAAAGACTAAGGAGGGAAGTAATCTGAATATCAACACCCACAAACTCCTTTGTGTTCTACTCGAGATGTCATCTACGCATAGACCTAGCTCTGATACCACTGTTGGGGAACGTTGCATGGGATACAAAAAATTTCCTACGCATACGCAAGATCTATCCATGGTGATGAGCATCTACAAGAGGGAGAGTGGATCTACATACCCTTGTAGATCGCTAAGCGGGATGCGTTAAGAAACGCGGTTGATGTAGTCGAACATCTTCGCGATCCAAATCGCAAGCCGTCTCGCGATCCAATCACGATCCGTCCCGATCTAGCGCCGAATGGACGGCACCTCCGCGTTCAGCACACATACAGCTCGATGACCATCTCCGCCTTCTTGATCTAGCAAGAGGGGGCGGAGAGGTAGATGAGATCTCCAGCAGCACGATGGCGTGGTGATGGTGGTGGTGGAGTTATCCCGGCAGGACTTCGCCTAAGCACTACCGGAATCTATTTGGTGGAGGAACTAGAGAATAGAGAACTAGCACGTGGCCGTGTGTTTTGGGGGGCCTCAATCCTCTAGTATATATATGAGGGAGGGGGGAAGAGAGCCGCACTAGGGTTTCCCCTAGGGGTCGGCCGAACAGGAGGTGGAGGCCAACCCTCCCTCCAATCCTACTCCAAGTAGGATTCCTTTCCTACTTGGATTTTCCTTCCCCACCTTTGGGGTTTCCTTTTTCCCACACCCCAGCCGCATGGGCCTTGGTGGGGGGTTCGGCCAGCCCACTAGGGGCTGGTCTACCTCCTCCCACAGCCCATGGGGCCCTTTGGGGTGGGTGGGCCCACCCGGTGGACCCCCGGAACCCTTCCGGTAACCCCGGTAAATTCCGGAATTTTTCCGGAAGTCAAATACCAACTTCCTATATATAAATCTTTACCTCCGGACCATTCCGGAGCTCCTCGTGACATCCGGGATCTCATCTGGGACTCCGAACAACCTTCGGTCACCGACACTTATATCTCAATACTACCGAAACGTCACCGAACGTTAAGTGTTCAGACCCTGCGGGTTCGAGAACAATGTAGACATGACTGAGACACCTCTATGGTCAATAACCAATAGCGGGACCTGGATGCCCATATTGGTTCCTACATATTCTATGAAGATCTTTATCGGTTGAACCTCTATGTCAAGGATTCAGTTAATCCCATATGTTGTTCCCTTTGTTCTTCGGTATGTTACTTGCCCGAGATTCGATCGTCGGTATCTTTATACCTAGTTCAATCTCGTTACTGGCAAGTCTCTTTACTCGTTCCGTAATACAAGATCCCGTGGCTAACTCTTTAGTCACTTTGCTTGCAACGCTTATTGTGATGTTGTATTACTGAGTGGGCCCTGAGATACCTCTCCGTCACACGGAGTAACAAATCCCAGTCTTGACCCATGCCAGCTCAACAAACACCTTCGGAGATACCTGTAGAGCATGTTTATAGTCACCCAGTTACGTTGCGACGTTTGATACACACAAGGTATTCCTCCGGTGTCAGTGACTTGCATGATCTCATGGTCATAGGAACACATACTTGACATGCAGAAAACTATAGCAATAAACTGACACGATCATATGCTACGTTCATAGTTTGGGTCTTGTCCAGCACATCATTCTCCTAATGATGTGATCCCGTTATCAAATGACATCTCATGTCTATGGCTAGGAAACCTTGACCATCTTTGATCAACGAGCTAGTCTACTAGAGGCACACTAGGGACACAGTGTTGTCTATGTATCCAAACATGTATTTGTGTTTCCAATCAATACAATTATAGCATGGATAATAAGCGATTATCATGAAAAAGGAAATATAATAATAATCACTTCATTATTGCCTCTAGGGCATATTTCCAACAGGTACTACCAACATTCCATTCGGTGCCACCGAAAACAGTGACCAACTTCCTCGTTAGCCATTTTCTAGAATCGGTCCCACCGAGTTCTGAGAATCGGTCTCACCGAGAAGTTGGACCAACTTCCTGTTAGCCCATTCCTTGAAATCGGTCCCACCGAGTTTGAGGAATTGGTCTCACCGAGATTTGGTAACTGCCTAGGTCACCCATATCGGTACCACCGAGATTCATATATCGGTCCCACCGAAAACGCCAAAGTTGCCACATTTTGAACTAGTCGGTGCCACCGAGTTTCAGTTTGGTTTCACCGAGTTGGGCAATAATTTTGTAACGGTTGGATTTTTAGAGATGCCTATATATACCCCTCCACCACCACTCACTCGAAAGCGAAGCACTCAGAACACACACCCACTTGCCATATCCAATTTTTTGAGAGAGAGCCACCTACCCTTGTGTTGAGGTCAAGATCATCCACTCCAACCATATGGATCTTGATTTCTAGCCTCCCAAGTTGCTTTCCATCCAATCAATCTCTACCCATGCCAAATCTGTGAGATAGTGATTGAGTGTTGAGGAGACTATCTTTTGAAGCACAAGAGCAAGGAGTTCATCATACTACCACACCTATTACCTTTAGGAGGATGGTGCCTCCTAGATTGGTTAGGTGTCGCTTGGGAGCCTCCTTCTTCGTGATTGTGGAGTTGAACTAAGAGTTTGTAAGGGCAAGGAGATCGCCTACTTCGTGAAGATCTACCCTGAGTAAGGCTAGTCCTCCGTGGACGTAGGCCATCATGGAATATACGAGGATGCTACTTCGTGGACCCTCCGTGGGTGGAGCCCTCCGTGGACTCTCGCGACTGTTACCCTCTGTGGGTTGAAGTCTCCATAAACATGGACGTACGATAGCACCACCTATCGGAACCACAGGAAAAATCTTCGTGTCTCCAAATTGCATTTGATCATCTTGTCCCTACCCTCTTACATATGTGTGTCTTTACTTTCCGCTGCAATACCCGTAGATATGCATATGTAGGGTGAACTTGACTTGCTACAATTGCAAAAATCTGCCAACAACTAAAACTGGGAAAAGGTTAGACTTTTATTTGGTCAAGTAGTCTAATCAACCCCCCCTCTAGACCTACTTTCGATCCTACAAGTGGTGTCAGAGCTTTGGTCTCCATTGCATTAGTCTCACAACCTAGGAGAGTATGGCGTCTAGTGAGGGAAATTATCACCGTAGAGGTCCATATTTTGATGGTACAAACTTTGCTAGTTGGAAACATAAGATGAAAATGCATATTCTTGGTCATAACCCCGCCGTATGGGCTATTGTTCATGTTGGCTTGCAAGCTAAATTCTTTGGTGATGGAAAGGAACCGGATCGTGAAGCGATCGCGGAAGAATTGAAGATGTTGCAATACAATGGTCAAGCATGTGACATTCTATTCAACTGCCTATGCCCCGAAGAATTCAAAAAGATTAGCCGTCTTGAGAATGCAAAGGAAATTTGGGATACTTTGGTTGATATGCACAAAGGTACCAAATCCGTCAGGGAATCTAAGTTGGATGTGCTACAAAGTCAACTTGACAAGTTCAAGATGAAGGATGGTGAAGGAGTCGCCGAAATGTACTCTAGGCTTGCTCTCATCACCAATGAGATTGCCGGCTTAGGAAGCGAAGAAATGACCGACAAATTCATCATCAAGAAGATCCTTAGAGCCTTGGATGGAAAGTACGACACCGTGTGCACATTGATCCAAATGATGCCAAACTACAAAGATCTCAAGCCTACGGAAGTCATTGGAAGGATTGTTGCTCATGAGATGTCACTCAAGGACAAAGAAGAATTTCACACCAAGTCAAGCGATGCATACAAAGCTACAAGTGACACTCCCTCTACATCAAGTTACAACCTTGTGACCAATGAAGAGATAGGCCTCATGGTCAAGAAATTTAATAAGTTCTACAAGAGTAGAGGCAAAGAAAGAAGCTCCAGTTCAAGATACGAAGAGAAGCGTTCATTTAGTCGTGACCGGAATTGTTACAATTGTGGAAGGCCCGGACACTACTTCAATGAGTGCTTGCCCCCCCACAAAAGAAGAGAAGAGTCACCTAGAAGAATGAGCTTAAGAGACGAGTCACCTCGAAGAGAGAGAAGGAGTAGAGATGATCGTTATGAACGAAGACCCTCAAGGAGAAGTAGGGACTCGGAGAAGAAGGACAAGTACACCAAGAGCTACACAAGGAGAAGACATCAAGCTCATGTTGGTGAATGGGTTTCCGGCTCCGAATCCGACAATCACTCCGAGAGAAGCTATCACTCCGACTCCGACTATAGTCAAGATGAAGGTGTTGCCGGACTTGCACTTGTTTCCTCCAACTCCTACGACATATTTGATTCACCAAATGAAGGGAGTGGAAGTTGCTTCATGGCTAAAGGCCCCAAGGTATCACACCCCAAATACATTGACTTCAATAGTGATGAGGATGACTTACTTGGAGATGATGACTTGCTATTTGAAAAAACTAGTGATATTAGTCAAAATGAGCTAGATAATGATCATGCTAGTCAAGATAAGTCGTGTGATGATGTTAAGAAGGAAATAGAGCGACTACTTAAAGAATTAAGCACTCTTAAGTTAGCCCATGAATCTACTCTATAAGATTATAGACAGCTTGTAAGAACTCATGAGAAGCTACGCTTTGAGAATCTCAATTTGGAGCAAGAACATGAGTTTCTTAAAGCTATCAATGTGATCTCCGAAAGAAGACTTCTTCTTATCTAGCCAAACGACTACTCATGTCTACATTTATTCCACAAGTTAAGACTAAGCAAACTAGTAACAAAGGCAAGAAAGGTTCTTCAACTAGTAGCAATAAAAATGATAAATCTAATGATATTGTTTCTAGTAGTTTGATTCATTCCACTAATGATTCTCTTAGCCAAGTTACACTTGAGCAAGAAAATGATCTATTCAAAGGGATTATAGAAAAAGGTATCTATAAAAGTCTTGCGGATGTAAACAATTCGAGGAGATTGTACGCAAGCATGGAGGATACCGGAAGAACCAAGGCATTGGCTACTTCAACGCCAATGGAGTTGAAAGGGAAGAAGGTCAATACCCCAAGCCGAAGTTTGTTCCCCAAAAGGAGAAGTATGAACATACTCTTCCCAAGGGAACAAAAGCTCAAGATGACCTTCCACCACAAGACCACAATCTCAAGGGCAAGGACAAGCTTCAAGAGGAGATTAAAGCATATGAAGAAGGGTCCCAAGCCATGGTCAAGTGGGTTCCCAAGGATACTCCAAGTTCTACTTCAACTAGTTCTACTTCAACCCCAAGGATTCCCATCAACTTGATGTGGGTCCCTGAGAAGAAGAACTAGAGAAGTTCTTGAGGGGTGACTCCACCAATGAAATTCACTCACATTCATTATTGGCAAGGACTACTTGCAATCAACTCCAACTTTATGCAATAGTTCAAGGAGTCACACATTCCCTCAAAGGTAAGCAAGGGACAAGGTAATTAATGAATCCATGGACATCGTCATGTATACATTGCACTCCATGTCCATAGATATCCTTGTATTTGTCTCTTGTGTGGAACTAACCCATGTGCGTGAGAAGAGTAAGAAAACAATGAGGATAGCTCCCAACTCAAGATGATCTTCATCAACAATGAGCACCCACTACTACCTCACCCACATGAAGTCTTCTACAACAAACCCAAGGCTAGTTTGTCCCTCTTAGGGGGCATGTCACATCAAGGGGGAGCTTTACTCTAAGACTTGAGTTAAAGCATCTCTTAAAGATGTGAACACATTAAATGCTTTATGTAAAAGTGGCAACCCCACTTGTGCTTAAACGATGAGTATGACCTATGATCAAGTATTCTTACTTGTCTCCTAAGTCAATATACTCATATATAGATGACTTCATCATCGCCAAAGTGCTTGGTAGATACTAGAGTGGTTTTGCATGTTTGCCATATTTCATTTGACAATTTATTGTGTGAGCATGTTGGTATGCATATCTTTTCTCATTCGAGGATATCCAATTGTTGTTATTTGGCTTTCATTTTTCTTTGGCCAATTGGATATGCAAGAATTCCTAAGTACCTCCCTCTAGCTATCTATGCTTTCTAGTCTCAAATTCTATTCATGCTTCATCACAAAATTTGAGCAAGCACTTCTCGAACCCTTTGTGTGAGGAGCACTCGGAGTTCCGCTTCATTAAGAGCTGACTTCCAAAACCTCCCCAGTACAATCTCGGTGTAACCAACCTCAAAATCTTGGTTCCATCGAAGCCTAGGGTTGATCTGATTTTGTGAATCTCGATAGCACCGATTCCATAATCTCGGCTTCACCGAGTTTCCTTGTCAAACTGATAGTAGAAGAACTCGGTGGCACCGATATTTTAGAACCGGTGTCACCGACAGCTATGGGATACATATACTCCGCAGAACCGGTTTTTTGAAATCACTTCTTCAAATCTCGTGGTCCCCGCAAAACCCTAGCTGCCGCTCAGCGTCTTCGGACTTCTCCCTCACTCCCGTGCGTCTGCACCATAGGAGGTCCTCGCCGTCGACGGAAATCACCCCCGTCGTCGCTGCCGTAGGAGGCCGTCGCCAAGTTAGGGTAACGCCTCAAATTCTTTGCACTCCCTATCGGATTCATGTGCAAAATATAAAGTTACATCTTCTTCCCACCATGTGAACAAGTTCCATCCTCAATAGATTCCATTTGATTAGAGAACGATGGATTTTTAGGTTTAACCGTCCGCAGATAAAATCTCGGTGTCACCGAGTCATAAAAATTGGCTCTACCGATTTTGGTTTTAGGGTTACTCAGAACAGCTTCGGTGAGACCCAGTGGCTCCTTTCGGTGAAACCGAAAAGGCTGCCAAGTCTCTCTTAAGGAAGTTCTGTGTCTCGGTGGCTCCGAAATTTTGGACTCGGTGGAACCGAATTTTTTTTTGCAGAAGATTAAACTTAAGATTCTAAGTTCAAATTTGAGAAAAAAAATCTGTGTTTTGTGATGCTCAACCCCTCTACTCTTCTATACTCTATTCACAGGGTCAGCATGTCAGGTTCTCATGATAGCCAGAATGATCTGAGGGAGAGGGAAGTGGACATGAGTTCAGGCACAAGCCCAGATGCCAGTTCTTCTTCAGAAGAAGAACCAGGTACCCCAAGTTCTCATGGGCTGCCCAAGGCTGCCACCAAGGCAAGAAGAAAGTTGAATTCAGATGAGGAGGATTCAGACTTTTTGCTAGAGGAAGTTCTTGCCAAGAAGCAACAAGACAAGAAAGGGAAGGCAGCCAAGAAGTCTGCTTCAGAGGCCACCTCAGCTAAGAGGACTGTCAGGAAAGAGTATGCTAGCTCTGAGACTATGGGAGCACCTAAGAGTGCCAGGGCAAACACTTCATTATCTATTGAGCCTCCAAGGAAATCTTTGCCTAAGAAGGCAGGAGAGAAGAAGAGGTAAAGGACAAGATATGTCAAATCTACTGTTCACCCTTCTACTCCAGAGTACATTGAGAAAGAGGAGGAGGAGGAAGAGCCAGCTGCCAAAGCTCCTCCATCCAAGAGGAAGAAACTGCTTGTTGATGCTATGCCCAAGCATGCTCCATCAAAGAGCAAGAAATCTGAACCCGAGAAGCCTGCAGCTCCTAAGTCTAAGAAGACTACCAGGGACATCCCTCTTGCAGCTAAGAACAAGAGATCTTCCACCATTGAAGAAGAGGATGATCTTTCAGTTCTGAGGAAGCTAAGACCACATTTGCCTTACACAATTATACTCACCCAGTAGTTGAAGATATGAAGAAGGGAAAGGATGCAGGACTGAGGTTGTGGAGAGCTAATGATCCCTATGCCTCCAGGAGAAAGACTGTTGTAGATGACAGATTCTACACCAAGGAACAACAGGATTTCTATGAGACTGTCCTTTTGGACAAGAGCCCAGCTGTCAGTGATATGAGGTATGTTGACTGGGCCTATATCAAGGAGAATGAGGATTACTTTCCCGGTGTGCAGGACAACTTCAAGTGCATTGACATTGAGAGATTTGTTGGGAGAGAGTTCACTGCCTAGAATGATGAGATGATCATGCAGTTCTACTCTACTGCTCACTTCTACCCAGATGGCAGAATCATATGGATGACTGAGGGAGTCAGGTACCAATCCACTGTTCATGAATAGGCTACCATCTTAGGAGCCCCACAAGTAGAACAAGGAGACTTGGATGTCTGTGTTGAAGCCAAGATGAGTCACAACTCAATGGCAAATATGTACAAGGAGATTCCAGCCACTCATGTGCATTCACATAAATTTGGCTCTGTCTATCATTTGCAAGCAGGACTACCCACTACTAACACTATCTTGAGGTACACTTTGATGCCCAAGTCTGGAGATGATAAGACGATCCGAGGTTACTCCATCAACATGATGCACCACATAGACACCCACACCAGGATTAGAGTGATGGATTTGATTGTTGAAACAATCAATAGGACTGCTGCCGATCAAAAACGATCTTGTGGATATGCACCTTACATTCAGATGCTCATCAACTCCAAATTGGAGAAGAATGTATCTGCACTTGATCGTCCTCATATGCCCCTTCAGCCAGACTTCGAGGATAATGTTGTGGTGATGGATCCTAGTCATCCCACTTCATCTACTGCACAGGCAGGGGCAGAAGCAGCTAGAGCCACTAGTGCTCAGGTTCGAAGGAGTAAGAGCGAGCAAATAGATCCGCTCATTAGCACCATCCAGGGTATGCAGAAGGATATCAAGAACATCTTGCTCAATCAAGAAAGTGTTGAGAGGATAGTGGAAGATAAGTTCACTACGATGAACAACAAGGTGGATGTGCTGACGAAGACTGTGGGTGAACTCAAGAAGGAAGTGGATGTAGTGCCTAGCCCTCATTCCTCTGATGGTGATGATGATAGTCCGCCTCTCAGGACCAGCACTCAGTTCAAGACCCAGTCCAGGACTCCTACTGTGCCAGCTCCAGAGACAAGGCCTACCACATCAGCACCTGCCACGGCTCCATCAGTTCCTCCAGCACCTCCAGTGTCTACTCCACCACCCCAGAGGATTTGAGCCGAAGCTTTTGCAGATGCTCTTCTCTTGACTCCTTCGACAGCCACCGAAGCAGCTTCATCATCTAATGGAGGAGATCATGCCCAGAGCGACGATTAGCTCTATAGCTTTGAACTTTTTGGTAACTTGTTGCCAAATGGGGAGAGGTTATAGATCATAGGGCTTCGAGAGAGAGTGTGTTGCATTTTGGTTCCTCTCTGCAGTTTTAAAAACATTTGGTTTATCGTTTGTTTAAAACTTTGTCGGTGTTTTATCATATACTTTTGTGTGATGCTACTACTTTTCTATCTTTGAGATGACTATATGATGATCATTCACTTAATGTTTGGTGTGATGTGCTTATGCAATTCATTTATATTAATTTTTGCGCATGACCAAGTTGTATGTGACATGAAAGAGTGACCCATGATCTTAATCGATTGTGCGTTTGCATTCAAACGCAAAGTTAAAATAATGCACAAATTTAGGGGGGAGCTCTTGCTTATCACATACTTCTCAAAGCGAGGATGCTATTCATTGATTATATCTTTTATCGAAGCTTTGATCTGTATGTTGTCATCAATTACCAAAAAGGGGGAGATTGAAAGCACAACTTCTCCCTAGGTGGTTTTGGTAATTAATCTATACGTACTAATAAAAGAAATAGATATTCTTAGTCCGTCATGTTATTTTGCAGAAAACTCCCTCACATTTGTGTTAATCAACCCATGTCCACTTTTAAGTCAGTTTTTTATTTGTTCAGAAAACCCCTTGATAGTTCTGGAAATCAACCCGCAGGCCAGGTCTAAGTCAAAAAAAATCTTTTGTAGGAAACCCCTTGGTATTTGGGTTAACTAACCCGCAGTACATATCAAATGCTTTTTAAAAATATCAATATCCATATCTTTTAAATTCCAACTATAAATTTAACATGTTATATATGAAATTTGATTAGAAGAATATGTAGAATCTTAATATGATATTATTTTACCTGTTAACCATTTAAAAATACTATTTAGGGTGCAACCTTAATCAATAGCGCATGATCCATCTTTTTTTTACTATTATGATCCATCTTTTTTTCATATCGGTGCCGATCCGAATTGAAAATGAATACCCTAGTAAAACCGGTATGGGAGACGAAAAACACTACTATAATCATGCATGCACGCCTCATCAAAATCTCACCAAAAAAGCATATTTATCATGCCGAGAGAGAGAGATCTTAGAATTGACAACATTCAAACGTGTTATGATTATTTGAACATTGAGGCCACCGTCGGCGAGGGTGGAAAGGAGAATAAGTGGCAACACATATGGATGCCATGTGTTGAAATAAAGGACGTGAACCTATTAAAGTCCACATTCATGGTTACTAGAAGGGTTGGGCGCGCTATGCTACGCCGTTGAAAATTTCTTTACTCACTTTATTTCAAAATATATGGTGTATTACTTTTTTGAAAAGTCAAACCTCTTTAAGTCTGATCAAATTTGTAAAGAAATATATCAAAATTAATAATATCAAATCGGTGTTATTAGATTCATCAGGAAATGAATTTTCATATTTTTGGTTTAATATTGTGGAAGTCGATATTTTTGGCTCTAAACTTGGTCAAAATTACAGAAATTTTACTTTACAAAACTAATAACCCTTATATTTTGAAATTGATGGAGTATTTAGTTTGGCCGGTGGGGGAGACGGTGGAGTGTGTTTAATGTTTATTTATAATGTGGTTATTTGGTGGGCCTATCGCGGTGTGATTCTGTGATATCCGCTAATCAACCCATACTTATGTGGGGATATTTTTTCATCGTTGGTTGTATGTACTTTATTTGGCTATAATATCACATGTTGGTGCTTTTTTTGTGGTGATAGGAGTTTGCGAGGGGTTAATATATTTTTATAGACCGGTTGATGTTGATTGATTTGAAAAAACGTTGGCCCAATCAAAATTGTAAACCAAATCTAAAATTAAATACCTTAATCGAATGAAAGAGCTTTAAAATTAGAAAAAATAGAGACTTAAAATAAATTAATGCGAGAGCCCCTTGAGAAATTGTTGACCCGGTCAAAATCGGGTGACCCAATTCTAAGTTGAAGCTTCAATTAATTATGAAGATTTAAAAATTAGGAAGTATAGTGTATTGTATAAAAAATAAACGAAAGACATTGTTGACCCGGTCAAAATTGGGCAACCAAATCCCAATTGGAGACCTCAATTGATTGTGAGACCTCCAATCCTAGGAGGTTTAGTGATATAGTATAGAAGATTTAAAAATTAGGAAGTATAGTGTATTGTATAAAAAAATAAACGAAAGACATTGTTGACCCGGTCAAAATTGGGCAACCAAATCTCAATTGGAGACCTCAATTGATTGTGAGACCTCCAATCCTAGGAGGTTTAGTGATATAGTATAGAAGATTTAAAAATTAGGAAGTATAGTGTATTGTATAAAAAAATAAACGAAAGACATTGTTGACCCTGTCAAAATTGGGCAGCCAAATCCCAATTGGAGACCTCAATTGATTGTGAGACCTCCAATCCGAGGAGGTTTAGTTATATAGTATATTGGGTTAGGGAATTGTGGTTTTTTTTTACCCGTTGCAACGCACGGGCTCTTTTGCTACTAACAACATATATTTCATTGGACTAATGTTTCCACCAAGTGTATCTCAGGAAAAAGTTCAATGATGGGATTGGCTAAGTATTGTGTGGAGAACCTCACCAAGGAAAGGAAGGAATAGGATTGGCCATGCTTCAAGAACAAGGACTCTAAATTTTACATTTTGTGAGAAATCACTTTGAGCCCATAGGAAAGCCAATACTATTAAAAGGGGATGAGGTAAAAATGATGATTTGGTTGCTCAAGTGCTTAGAGATTAGCCACCAAAAATAAGCACCCACTTTCCCACACATATCTTCTGTCCAAAGCCAAAAGTCAAAATTCGGTGACACCAACTTCCCATTTGGATCCACCGAGTTTACCCTAGACAAAAGCCAAACCAAACCCAAGCATCTCGGTACTACCAACATTTTATTCGGTGCAACCAAAACCAGTGACCAACCCTCTATTAGCCATTTTCAAGAATCGGTCCCACCGAGTTTTGAGAATTGGTCTCACCGAGTGTTGGACCAACTCTCTGTTAACCAATTTCTTAAAATTGGTCCCACCGATTTTGAGGAATCGGTCTCACCGAGTTTTGGTAACTGCCTAGGTCACCCATATCGGTACCACCGAGATTCATATATCGGTCTCACCCGAAACGCAAAAGTTGCCACATTTTGCACTAGTCGGTGCAACCGAGTTTTCACTTTTGTTTCACCGAGTTGGGCAATAATGTTGTAACGGTTGGATTTTTGGAGATGCCTATATATACCCCTCCACTACCACTCACTCCAAAGAGAAGCACTCAGAACATACACCCACTTGCCATATCTAATTTTCTGAGAGAGAACCACCTACCCTTGTGTTGAGGTCAAGATCATCCACTCCAACCATATGGATCTTGATTTCCAGCCTCCCCAACTTGCTTTCCATCGAATCAATCTCTTCTACCCATTCCAAACCTGTGAGAGAGTGATTGAGTGTTGAGGAGACTATCTTTTGAAGCACAAGAGCAAGGAGTTCATCATACTACCACATCTATTACCTTTGGAGGGTGGTGCCTCCTAGATTGGTTAGGTGTCGCTTGGGAGCCTCCTTCTTCGTGATTGTGGAGTTGAACCAAGAGTTTGTAAGGGAAAGGAGATCACCTACTTCGTGAAGATCTACCCCGAGTAAGGAAAGTCCTCCGTGGACGTAGGCCAACATGGAATAGACGAGGTTGCTACTTCTTGGACCCTTCGTGGTTGGAGCCCTCCGTGGACTCTCTCGACCGTTACCCTCTGTGGGTTGAAGTCTCCATAAACGTGGACGTACGATAGCACCACCTATCGGAACCACGGGAAAAATCTTCTTGTCTCCAAATTGCGTTTGATCTTCCTATCCCTACCCTCTTACATATGTGTGTCTTTACTTTTCGCTGCAATACTCGTAGATATGCATGTGTAGGGTGAACTTGACTTGCTACAATTGCTAAAATCTGCCAACAACTAAAATTGGGAAAAGGTTAGACTTTTATTTGGTCAAGTAGTCTAATCACCCCCCCCCCCTCTAGACCTACTTTTGATCCTACAAGTCTTGATGGACCCCCCCCCCAAGAGCAGGAAGAAGATGGTGTTCGAGCAAGGCGATTTGGTATGTGTACATCTTCGGAAGGACCGTTTTCCTGAGCAACGCAAGTCCAAGTTGTAGACACGCGGTGCTGGCCCATTTGAGGTGCTCGAGAGGATCAACGACAATGCTTACAAGATCAATCTTCTAGAAGAATATGGTGTTAGTCCAACCTTCAATGTCTCTGATCTTTACCCATAC
This sequence comes from Elymus sibiricus, assembly GCA_039707655.1. NCBI lineage: Eukaryota > Viridiplantae > Streptophyta > Magnoliopsida > Poales > Poaceae > Elymus > Elymus sibiricus. Next base: position 139,370,797 of record CM077675.1, read on the forward strand.
TTTGGGCCTTTAGAGTCGAGGCTGACTCCTTCTCAAAAGGGGGGTGACGAGGACATTCCAGCAGTGGTCACCACACCACTAATCATCAGCGGTCCAATCACAAGAAGCCGCGCAAAGCAAATACATAATCAGGTGAACGCTAATTTAATTTTATCATTTGACCTTGAAAACATGGTTGTGCCTTCACCTCCTTTGTTTTTAGTTGAACTCAGGTGCAACATCAAAGAAGACCAACAACATTTCCAGTCCGTGCCAAAACAATGTTTTATGACGAAGAAACAGAGTTGCGAAGAAATAGGTTGTTCGCTGGAGAAACAATGTTTTGGCGCTGGTGAAACAAAGTTTTGCACGAGTTTGGATATCCCAACTTGCGAAAGGTTTCCAAAACTCGAGTTTGTTGCTGAAGAAACATTGTTTGACTCCAGTGAACAATGTTTGGTCGGGAACTACCAACCACCTCCAACAGGAGATTTCCAGAAGCTACCTCATTAAGTCTCAAGGCCGTTTAGTCAAACAAAAACTGGTTCTCTTTCACACCTAAGCTGGTTCCCGAAGCTAGTTTGATTCCACACCTATTCAGGGAGGGTTGTCCTCATTATAAATAGGCTAGCTCTTCCCTTCATTGGGGACTTCTGCCATTTCTATCAAAAACCAAAGACATAGACTCCTCTTGAGATTGGAGAGCTCTTGTTATCCTTATTCTCGTGATTCCTTGTGAAGACGCTCCTAACCTATGCTCCATGACTAGATCGTGTTGTGGGTTAGAGTTCGTGGTTTCCTTTCGGATTGCACCATATCATGTGCTCCACGACTTGAGCGTGGTTGTGTGGGGTAGTATTGCGGGTTGTTGATCGGTGAATGTTCGGATTGCAGGCTTCGGTGAGCATCCTCCTCGTCGGGTCATAACCTCTAATTTTCCGTTTTTTGGTTGCTTGCAGCTAGTTATCCCCTCTGTTTTTCGATCCTCCCCCATGAAGATCGGACCGCCCCTTGAACATCCTCTTCTCCGAAGACGGTGTCGCATCAGGCCCGTATGGCAAGCAGGTGCGACATGTGCGGTGGCACAGGGCCCCTAAAATTTTGGGGCCCATAATTATCTTAAGTGGCAATCAATAGTGTTTTTTTAGATAAGGCAATCAATAGTGTTAATAGATTCTAAAAAAAACAATAGTGTTAATCAAGGGAATATCCAAGCGACGCTCCATCTCATGTGCAATGTTTCCTACACCAACCAGTTCCAAATTCAAGGCCAACCAGTACAAAAGCGCACGCCTTAAATCACCACTAAGTTGGATTCGGAAATTTCACAAGATTCATATTCGGAACTGGCACAACCTATTCTACTAATCTTCTCCATTTTTGGTCATCCTTGAACCAAATCACTTCACAAATTCTTCAAAGAAATTTGATGGTGGCAATGGATTCATATGCTCCGCTCTCATCTATAATTTTTCTTCTCATCATCTATCTCTCTTGTATTATTATTGCGAAGATTATGCTTATAGTATGCTAAATAAATAGTATATTCCTAATTACGTTCTTTATAAAGTGCCTAATTCCATACTACTATTTTGCACTGGGCCCCCGGATTCTCGGGTACGGCCCTGCTCCCCCTCATCCTTCCTACCAAACGGAGAATTTTGTAAGAAACAGTATTAAGTACAAAATACATATATTACTCTAGTAGAGAAATAGTATATGTGAACTCCTTTTTTTACGGGTGGAAATATATGCGAACTCGATAAGACGCAACCGGTAAGCCACAGTGACAGTAGACAGTAGCCACGAGCCCACGACGCAAGAATATTTTGCCACTTGCCCCTGCCGCCCAAGTGGATGTACGCTTTTCAACTTCGCCCGCCCAATGAGGTTATGATCTAGTTCTAGATTAATGCAAACCCAACTGCTCAAAGTAATCGACCAATGTATATCGCGAAATTGCATGGAATCACTCGTTGTCAGAACTCAGAAGTATTTGTACGTACTACTCGAAAATAAAGGGAACCTTACCACTTGTAAGTTGTAACTAGCAATTCTTGATACATGCATGCACCTATTCAATCCCCCGTCATCTTTTTGCTAGCTTCCTTGCAAAAAAATAGCTATGGACTCCCTACAGATTTAGCCATGGACCCTTTCCACATGCTCATCCTATAAATACCCATGAAATTCAAGCACTCTTCATCGATCTCGAGCCACCTACTAGTCATGGCATTTTCCAAGAGTAGTCTTGCAATGTTCGCACTAGCCACAGTCATGGCCGTGGTGGCCGACGTCTCGGCGCAGAACACCCCGCAGGACTTCGTCAACCTGCACAACCGCGCCCGCGCTGTGGACGGCGTCGGCCCGGTGGCGTGGGACAACAACGTGGCCAGGTTCGCGCAGAACTGGGCAGCGCAGCGCGCCGGCGACTGCCGGCTGCAGCACTCCGGGGGGGAGTTCGGCGAGAACATCTTCTGGGGGTCCGGGCAGTCGTGGTCGGCCGCGGACGCGGTGAAATGGTGGGTGGACGAGAAGCGGAACTACCATCTTGACAGCAACACCTGCGACGCCGGCAAGGTGTGCGGGCACTACACGCAGGTGGTGTGGCGCAAGTCGATCCGCATCGGCTGCGCACGCGTCATCTGCGCCGGGAACCGGGGCGTCTTCATCACCTGCAACTACGATCCCCCGGGCAACTTCAACGGCGAGCGCCCGTTCGCGTTCCTCACCCTTGACGCCGAAGCCAAGTAGTACGTGCGTCTGAATGTGATCATATACATGCATACGTACGTGCGTGTGTTTATGTGTGTGTGGTTTGAACGTTTATACGTCTACAAACGTTATGTACGTACGTAAATAAGCACACATTCCCGCCTTCATGTATCGGTGCGGATCTGTGGAGCGTGTAAATGTAATCATATATACGTCAATGCAAATGTCTTTCCTTTTATTTTCTTGTTCAAATCTTGGGCCTAGCCAAACAAAGAACTATAATAAATTGTGAGCCCCTGGGGAAAAGAACATCACAACCATACAATCAATTCATGTGTGGAAAATAGGATAGCTTGATGGGGAACATCACAAACTCGTCCACGGAAAATATAAAAAAAATGGAAAAAAGACCACCAAATGGTCGCAGTCTCAGGGTCTGCACCGAGGAAAGTCGGCGAGCACCATCATAAGGCTGGCCGATCGCAGTCGCGCTGTCTAGAAAACGAGTGTCGGCGCTGCAAAAAGGCACTCGCTGCAAAAATACAAGGAATTTGAAGATTGAGTTAGAGACCCTCCTGAGAAAGACATGCTCAATCACCATCTCATTGTGTGTCGTCCACAAAGTCCATGCTAACGCTACAAACACCAGCCAAAAGAGATGCCTCATACTTCCGCCTGGTAGGCACAGGTCTGAAGGAACCCGGCCAGGTCTAAGGCCTCCCAGTCCGGCCCCAGGGCCTCACGGACAAAACTCCAAAGAACTCTAACCTCCGTGCAAAAGAAGATGATGTGGGTCCTCATTTCTAGAACACCACAAAGAGGACACAGCCGTTCCCAGGGTCGTGCCTTTTGATCACCTCCTCCCAACAATTGCCAAACACATTTTTTGATCTTCAAGGGTAAGGGCGCTTTTCAGAGCAGATTGGTTCAAGCAATGGTCGGACACCATCATAGGGCAAGATATCTCCAGCCGACAGAGAAGAAACCCGAAGATGAAAGACGCCATGATACAGTGTCCGGATAGTCCACGAGCACCGGGACGGTCGCCCGCAAACTAGCCCAACCTATGGTCTCCGCCTGGCCAAAGTTCCGTCGGAACAGGATGTTCCAATGGCCATTGTGGGCAGGCGTGGAGACCGTCGGCATAGGATGCGGCTCCACATATTGCTTTTATTCGTGATATTCCGTTCAAATCTTCTCCCAATACGTGTTTCCCTTTTGCTTCATGCCCCATATTGGATCCATTGTTGTGGCCAACCAAGATTTGACCAACAAGATATTCTCAAAAGTTAAGAATGATGGACCTCTTGTCATTGTCGTCTTTGGCTTCTTTTTCTTCTTGCTCGGATTGAGGTTTGATGTTGTCCCAACTTCAAATGAAGGGCAAGTTGGATCTCCCAACACGTAGTGCATTTGAGTCGGATCTCGATTATCATTGATCATGTCTGACATGATAAACTCCTAAATGATCATGGTTTCCAAGTATTGATCATGTCCGAAATGAACTAGCGGTCTATGCAAAATATTGAACATGGCATATGCAAAGCTGATCGGACAGGAGCAACAAGAACATACCGAGTCTTGTTGTGTCATTCTGTCGAACAGGTCGTGGGCAGCCCATACGCCGCCGGTGCCCATGCTTGTCCGCACCCGAACGAGCTGCGGCAAGTGACAGACGTCCATCGGCGGCGTCTGCGTATGTGAAAAGCTCTCCGGAATGCGCCAATGGGTGCTAGATCCTCCTCTATACCAACCTGGTCTGACAACGCGATCCTTATCAGCGGCTGATGGATGGGGTGCGGGGTCCAGGGCGCGGGGGAGGGAGGGGGACAACTGCTCGTCAATGTTCGCATCCGCTCCATGTGATGCCGCTGGTTCCCTCTCTCCTATTGCCTCCATCTCTGGTCCCCCCGGCTTATGTTCTCCGCCTTGCATGACGTCACCTAGGACGGGACGCCGATGGACGAGGCGGAGCAACCTCGGTTGGGACAGTCGGGGATGGGCTGGACGACATCTAGGTCGGCGGATCAGGACTGGCGGCGAGGATGGGGAGCAAGGGTGGCGGATGGCGAGCGCTCGGACACGGGAAAGGGTGGAGGGAGGCGGGACGAAGAGGAAGAGTTTGGTGGATTTGGTGCAACTTCTGATGGGGTAGACCTATCAGGTCTGACATGGCATACGCGCCCTGTCGCGCTCGGGCCTCCCCATATCCGCCCTACATTTGAGCAAGATATTAGGAGGTGTCTGTCAGCCCGCGTTTGAAACCCGTTTGAGGCGCCTGTCTGGTCGGGTTTTTGGAATTGTCACTGACCGGGCCGGCCGCCTGGGCATTTAAGGGGGGTTTAGGGTGCCCAACTTGTAAATACTCGAATCACTTCAATTCAAATTAACCAGGTGTGCTTGATAGTTTGGCATGGTTTTTTATTATCTTCGTCCCAAATTACTTGTTGTTTAGATACATGCGTATCTAGATAAATCTAAGACAAGTAATTATGGATGAAGCGAGTATTTCTTAGTGCGTCTTTGCTAGAGTATAAACTATATTGCAAACATTAAAATCCATATGGGGATTAGAGTTCATCTAGGCGGCGTAGTTTTCCCCATCCCCTCTGTTTTTCGTCGCAGGTAGGAGCGGAGACACGACATGGTAGGGCTATATGGTGCAGAGCCTGGTCTGTATTTAACTGGGGATATATTCGTTTCATGATCATGTTGTTTTCCTTGGTGTATTTTGTATGCTAAATGCTCTTTGAATTTTCAACAGCTCATTTAAAAGTTTATCCATAAATGATGGGGATTTTATAAATGCTGTTCACTGAATGTTCGTTTTTTGTGTCGGAGGAGCTGCATGAGGAAGGAAGAAACTCGAATACGTTATCATGCACATGAATGATTTGATCCTCCACCAGGCAGCAACCTTCGTTGTCTTGACTCCAAACAGAAGCTGATTTAGCCGCCGGGACAACCTGTCAGAATTTGAATAACTTGTGTATTGACCCGGCTCCTCTATCATAGCTGTCAAATGACTGTTATTGAAGCATGATGATCCGATCGGTTGCCATTAGGTAGATGTCCTTATCCGACTTGTATGATATACTACTCCTAGACAGCTCCAATGACGTTACAATTACCGTGGCTGAACTACTTTCTTTTAGATTTTCAATATTTTACTCGTCTTAGAATCACTAGCCTATTTTCTCTCTTCGACATGTTTTTTATGTGTATTAGGGTGCGATAATCCCTTGGAAAAGTATATTTATAGGTAGTAATACGCCCTCAGAAAACTTTCTTTTGCCTAAAGAAAACTTACACATTGGTGTCTTTTTTTCAGGTTTTCATTAGAGAGTTTCATGTTTGGTTTGGGGCGGCGAGGCAACAACCTTGTCCATGCGTAGGAATATTGTTCTCCCCGCCCTTTTCTTGTTCCGCTCGCATGCTTATCACCACAGAATGCGTGCAAAGCCGTGTCTCTGGCAGATCTTCCGGGATCCTGTCGGTTTAGGTTTTTGGTGGATCCTGCTGGATTCGGCTGACATTCGTAGTCTACGGAGTTTCTACATGCCCTTGTCAGTATTTTTTTCTTCAGGGCGGCGATTTGCTTCGCAGGTCACGATCGTCGGCATCTCCTAGTCTGCATCGATGACTTCCGGCCACAGGTTCTGGAAACTCTTGGGTTTGTAAAAGTTTGCTCCATCAAAGCGGGGGTCCAAAGGCGGCATCGAGCTATGCTCATGGCGCGTCGTCCGTGGATGCAAGAGAAAGAAGACTTCTGCATTCCTAAGAATTTGATTGCAATCTTATCCTTTTGGATGGTCGTGTTTTTAAGGACTTCTGATACTTTATATATGGCAGTTAGAATTTTCACAAAAAAATAGAATAAATGTACCCTCGTCTATTTAATCCACTCCCTAGATTTCGAGCGTCCTAGTGCATTGGGGTTGTGAGGGTGCTATGGGCCCGCCTGTAAAGTTGTGTGCCACTGGGTTGGCTGATTTTACGGATTTGACAAGATATTGCCTCGTTTTGTATTTTCTATATTTTCACAGGTTTTATTAGTTTTCTTTTTGGTTTTTTCTTTTTTTCATTTTTTTATTGTTTTTCCTTTTTTTCATTTTAATATGACTTTTTTCACATGCTAATTCATTACACTAGTAGAAAACAGGGCACTAGTCCCGGTTCCAGAGGGCCTTTAGTCCCGGTTCTGGAATCGGGACAAACCAATCGGGACTAATGCCCAAAATCTTTAGTCCCGGTTTGCTTACGAACCGGGACCAAAGGGGTTCCACGTGGCCTCTGCGGGGCGCCCAGGCAGGAGGACCTTTAGTCCCGGTTGGTAACACCAGCCGGGACTAAAAGGCAGCCACGCGTCAGCACCTGCCAGGAGCTGGGGTTTTTGTTTTTTTTTTTTTTTTTGAAAGGGGGAGTTTAGGGGTTTTCCTATTGTGTTTCCCCCTTTTATTTTTGTGTTTACCATTTTTATTTTACGCTTTTCATTCGACTCGACGCTAGCTACTACATATAGCAATGAAGGAACCATTACACAACATCGTCATGATAAATATATAGAGAGAAGTGACCTCTCTTTCTCCGTGCTTGGTCGAACAATATGCAACAAGTTTTTGTAAATCTATTCGACGCTATTACATATAGTACACGTTCATGCATATATACAATATAACATCTCTTACGATCCTAACGTCGTCTATTACCAACATCGCATTCGACATCCTTATGGTATTCTCCGTCTTTAGGTATGACATGCTCAACAAAGAATTCCGCCAATTCCTCTTGAATTGCTCGGATGCGATCAGTTGGTAGGAGTTCGTCCCGCTTCCGCCAGATCTAATTTAAAGAAGGGGGTCAATATATGAATGAAACTCAACACAATTGATGGTAATAAAATAAAAATGTGAATATTGTTTACCAGAGGTCGAGTGGCGAATGAACTCGCAAACGTAGTAGGCACATAAATTAGTCCCGGTTGCCTGCAACAAGCACTTTACGAGAATAGAGTTCAATCAAAATGATAACCAAGCATGATAATGGTATTGAAACTAGCATCAATGAGAGATGTGCGGTAAGTAGTACTTACTTTGGGCTGTACAAATTGCAGCTCCGGTTTCCAGCTGACACCCTTAACCTTTTTGGTGAACTTTTTCCAAACCCTGCCCGGCAAAGAAAATGATTACTTGATATCAGAAAATGAACGAAAGTTGCCGATATGGTGCGATAATGATTGAACTTACTTCTGAAGCATTTGCCTCATGTTCGTCCACTCCTTACGGTATTTACGTCTCGAGTCCAAGACAGTTACTTTTCCCTCTTCAAGCTGAATGTCTAGCAGAATAAAGTGGAAACTGCGCACACATAACTCATTAATTGCACTTAACCTCGAGTAAGCGAAACAGAATGTGCACAAGATAGTAACACTCACTTGAAGTTGTAAGGAAATAGTCTTTCCTTTCTGGTTTTTTGTCCAAGTAACGCCTTTAGCAAGTTGTTCTCTGTTTCGGCGGGAAAATCTCGTAACGTAGGTTCATTTATGAAATTTGGGTCAATGAACCCAATGTCATAGATTTGTTGTTGTTTGCATTCGAGGATCTTCAATCTGCATAATATAGTGTGAGGATAATTAATACATGCAATGAACGAGCTGAGCTAGAGACTTAATTACAGAAAAAAAAATACTTACAGGCAATAGGAACTGACGATAGTTTTGTCGAGTTCCTTTTGATTGTATAACTGAAATATTTCTTCAAATTCAACGAACAACACCTGCTCTCCATTGAAGAAGTGCTCATCTTTAATTCCCACAAAGATATTGTCGGCCCCGTCCTTGCAGGCTTTCAAGTACCATTCATGCAATCGTCGCATCATCGTTGGTAGACGGTCGAGCTCCTCACGTGTGACGAGAGGCTTCCCGTTCGCGTATTTTAAGGTTTGTACTACCTCAGCCGTTTCAAACTGTACCGAGTCGGGTAAGTAATCATCAGCAGTGATAGCAAGACCAGTGTCCGCTTTCTCTGGATCATTAGCGATATCGGTAACCACCTTGAGCGGAGGACACGATTGCAGTTCTTGTTCGCCGAGCTGGGGAATTGTTTTCCCACTTCTTGAGCCACTTCTACTTAAGCTTCCCGACCACCTCGCTTCATCATGTTTCTTTTGAATACATCGGTCATAGTTTGATGGCGGCGGAGGCGGTGGTGGTCGCCTAAAGGCATCCAGAGTATGCTTCGCTTTCACCGGATCTATTTTCTCCTCTTCAGGTGGGAGTTTCGGTGCAAGCTGACGTTTCACTTCGGCATCCACGATCTCGTCGAGTTCCTCCTCAGACCTCTCGTAGGGTAACTTGGGAGTAGGCTCGAGGCTTGAGCCGTATCTGAATCTCCTCTGTTTCGTACAGCTGCTAGCCGCCGGAGCGGCGGCCCCTCTCTTCCGCCGTTGCTTAGGCGGCGGAGGAGGCGGAGTTCGATGACGCGGCGGAGACAGCTGAGGCGGAGTAGGATTCTGCTGAGGGGCCTCCTCCGTCGGAGTCCGCTGAGGCGGCGGAGACGGCTGACGCGCCGGAGACGACTCAGGCAGCGGAGACGGTTGACGCACCGGAGACAGCTGACGCACCGGAGATGACTCAGGCACCGGGGCCTCCTCCGCCTGAGTCTGCTGAGGCGGCGTCCAGTATGGAAGCACGATGTGTTCCTTTCTCCATAGACAGGTAGTCCTTAAGGCATGTCGAAGAAGAAGCTCCCCTTCACCTGTAGGGTACTCAAGCTCCAGCCCATCAAATCTGTCCATTATTTCATCCACCCCGACAATAGCAAAGCCAGCTGGAACCGGAGTGCAATGGAAAGTTGCATCAGGTCGAGGAGGTAAGACAGAGCCGACCGCCGCCTTAAAGGTCAGGTTATGGCATTTTGCCATTAGCACACAATGTTCATTATGCGTGATACCATCCACGGGGTAGCGAGGAGCCGTGCTATCAGGATGAACGAGCTCAGTGGAAGCCACGCTGATTCTCCGCTGAGATGGTGGGGTAGCATCGTGGGTAGTCTCCAATGAAGGATCTTCGTGCCGCTGAGATGGTTGGCCGATAGCTCACTGGCTCTCAAGTGCCTCTAGTTTCGCTAATCTTTCATTCAACTTTTGCATTTCGCTTGCTTCCTCTTTCTTCTTTCTCTGTCGGCTTCTGTAACCAGCGCTGTCGGGAAACCCAACCTTCCACGGAACGGAGCCTGATGTGCCTCGTGTTCGTCCAGGGTGTTCAGGATTCCCGAGGGCAAATGACAGCTCGTCCTTCTCTCTGTCGGGAACGAACGTCCCTTCCGGCGATTTCTTGATTGTTTCCTCAAGCTTTTTGAATGGTATTGCAAGTTGAGCTTTCGTCCAGACACACTTCCCTGTTTCTGGGTCCAATGTTCCCCCAACCCCGAAGAACCAAGTCCTAGCCCGATCTGGCCAGTGCAATGTCTCTGGTTGGACATCTTTAGCAAGCAGGTCTTGCTCAGCTTTGTCCCACGTAGGTCGGGCTTTTCTGTAACCACCTGACCCCGTAACATGGTGATACTCCTTCCTTGCGGCATTTTTCTTATTTGTAAGTGACATGTTCTTAGCCTTCTCCGATTTCTTCTAGGCCACAAATGCGGGCCAGTGATCTCTCATCTTTTCATATTGACCTCTGAATTCTGGAGTCTTGTCTTTCTCGACAAACTTCCTGTTCAATACTTTCTTCCAGTTCTTAAATAGTTCTACCATCTTCTTAAGAGCAAACGCCCTGACCTTTCGCTGTATAACTGGGTTATTCGAATCCTCCTCTGGCGGTAGAGTGAAATTTCTAATCAGATTGGTCCAAAGATCATTTTTCAGTCTATCGTTGACATAAGGAACTTGAGGGTCCTTCTTCTTATTCCATTCTTGGCAGCTGATCGGGATGAGGTCCCTAACAACCACTCCGCACTGATGTATAAATTTGTTCTTGGTCCGGTAGGGAGCAATCGGTTGGCCTTCTGGTGAGACTTCTTCGATCGTGAACCTTTCTTGCGCGTCCAACCTTCTCATCGGGCCTCGTCTCCTTACCGAAGTGGAGCTCGATCCAGATGGCTAATTAAAAGAAGAAAGAAGCGTTAATATATGTACATACAAAAAAAATTAATGCATCTAGTCAGCAGAGGATTAATTAATATATACCTCGCCGGACTTTGAAGCAGTTATGGCTCCCTTCTCCATTCGATCACCGGAGCCGTCATGATCTCCTTCGTACCCAGTTCGATCATCGGAGCAGTCATGATCTCCTTCCTCCTCACCGGAGCCGCCATCCTCTCTTTCCTCACCATCGGTCTCATTGAGAAACGACAAGCAGGTGAGATCGATATCACCCTCTCGTATTATATCCCCCAACAACTGTTCTTTTTCTAAGTCTCTGTCCGCCATAGTTTCTGCAAATATTACAACGTGGCAATATACAACCATGAGAGATGGATTAGTGGGAAACATCATGCAAAGTTCACAAGTTTTACAACAGTCAGTTTCAGACGATCGTCGAGGACTCCTCCCCCCTTTTGTCCTTAATCTTGTTTTGACCACACAAATTGCATATGACCTCGGATTTAGACGATTTTTATATCAAAATCGACCATTTCTAGCTGCCGACCAAGCTACGCGTTCGCCAGGTGGGCGCATCGACCATCCGCCGTCGGGCATCAGGGCAGCTTCAAGTGCCACAGCGGAGCACGACCAGGACGGCACACGCGAAGGGTGACAACACGGTGCATGCAAGTGCCACAACGGAGCACGACCAGGACCGCCTCTCTCATGGTCGTTTGTAGTGAAGGCTGAATGGCCTAATATGCTTAGCGTAGTATTTTGACGGGGATGGTGGGTTTCGGGTTCGGGTATTACTGAAACGGGTTTGAACCCGAGACCGCCTCTCTCATGGTCCTCGAGGATACTTGCGTACCCCCACCCCCCTCATGTCGAAGTTATCATTATACGAACATATGAAAATTCTCAAGTGCATTATATTCATATGGTGGGACTGGCAACCTACGAAGCACCGATATAGCGACATTGATACGAGTACGGCGATACAGGATACGGCAATTTCTAAAAACAGCAATAAGGCGATATGGTAAACATATATACAGTAAACAGCAATAAGGCCATCAGCATCAACATGCAAGCCATGTTCAATAGGCTCACTGTGGGGGGCAGGGGCCGGCGCGGCGACGTCGAGGCCGGCAGGGGCGCGGCGACGGCGACGGGGCAGGGGGGGCGACGGCGGGGCAGGGCGACGGCGACGTAGGGGCAGGACGCGGTGACGGCGATGACGACGTACGTAGGGGTAGGGGTGCGACAACGGTGGGGCAGGGCGAGGCGACGGCGACGGCGGGCCAGGCGACAGCGACAGCGGGGCAGGGCGAGGCGACGGCGACGGCGACGTAGGAGCAGGGCGCGGCGACGGCGACGACGACGGCGGGGCAGGGCGAGGTGACGGCAATGGCGGGGCAGGGCGCGGCGACGGCGACGGGGAGGAGGGCGCGCGAGGAGGTCTGGCGCCGGCGACGGTCAGCGGGCTCGGGGACGGCAGGGCGACGGCAAAATTCGGCAGCCTGGCGGCGTCGATGTAATCGTCGGCGCCAAGGAGAGAAGAAACTGCAATGGATTGGAAATTTTCCTAAGTCCCCCTTATATAGCCCCCCCCCCTTTAGTCCCAGTTGGTGGCTCCAACCGGGACTAATGCCCCCCTTTAGTCCCGGTTGTAGCCACCATCCAGGACTAAAGGTCAATTTTCAGCAGCCCAAAGGGCGGGAAGCAGGGACCTTTAGTCCCGGTTGGTGGCTCCAACCGGGACTAAAGGGGGAGGCATTAGTCCCGGTTGGAGCCACCAACCGGGACTAAAGGGCTGTGCTTCCCGTACCAAAAGTTTAGTCCCACCTCGCTAGTCGAGAGGGGCTCGGAGTGGTTTATAAGTGCTGCGGCCGGTGCTCTCTCGAGCTCCTCTCTAATGCGGGCAGTACATGCCTATTTGACGCCCTGTTGGGCCTGCTAGCACCGCGGGCCTGCATCCTGGTCCATTTGTAGGGATTCTAGTCGTATGCAGGTCGTTGTGCCTAGTAGGCGGGCCTTTTTTTGCATATATTATGATTTTATTGTTATTTTTTGCATATGTTATTTTTAGTTATATAATTTTAGTTGCATAAATTTTATATAATTTTAGTTGCATAAGTTTAATTTTTGTTGGTTCTTTTTAGTTGATTCCATTTGCTATTAGAGTTTTATAAAAGCTTTTTAGTTTATATTAAAGCTTGTAACAAAATATACTTTATGAAAATTCATTTTACTATTAAAGTTTTTAACTAAAGATTTTTTTTGCATTCAATATGCACCATTCAAAGCCACATCATCACTTTTCAACCCTTTTCGGACTTCATTTGCTATTTTTCATGCATTTCATGATTTATTTTGAGCTAAGATGACCCTGAGATTGAAAAGCACTGCAAATGAACTCTTAAATGGTTGAAAATTGGCATGGTATCATAATTTCACCCACGTAGCATGTGCTAAAAAGTTGAGAGGGTGACGGCAAAAACTGGATGCACTTCGTGTACGAACTGGACAATCTCTTTCGAAGTGTCAGGGTTTTGGACGAAAACTCTTCTGTTACAAAAGGATTTCAATTTTTTAAACATATTTGAACTCAAGACTTTTTCTGCATTCAATATGCACCATTCAAAGCCACATCATCACTTTTCAAACCTTTTCTGACTTCATTTGCTATTTTTCAAGCATTTCATGATTTATTTTGAGCTAAAATGACCCTGAATTGAGAAGCACTGCAAATGAACTCTGAAATGGTTGCAAGTTGGCATGGTATCATCATTTCACCCACATAGCATGTGCTAAAAAGTTGAGAGGGTTACGACAAAAACTGGATGCACTTCGTGTACAAACTGGACAATCTCTTTCGAAGTGTCAGGGTTTTGGACGAAAACTCTTTTGTTACAAAAGGATTTCAATTTTTTAAACATATTTGAACTCAAGACTTTTTCTGCATTCAATATGCACCATATAAAGCCACATCATCACTTTTCAAACCTTTTCTGACTTCATTTGCTATTTTTCATGCATTTCATTATTTATTTTGAGCTAAAATGACCCTGAATTGAAAAGCACTGCAAATGAACTCTGAAATGGTTGCAAGTTGGCATGGTATCATCATTTCACCCACATAGCATGTGCTAAAAAGTTGAGAGGGTTACGGAAAAAACTGGATGCACTTCGTGTACAAACAAGACAATCTCTTTCGAAGTGTCAGGGTTTTGGACGAAAACTCTTCTGTTAGAAAAGGATTTCAATTTTTTAACCATATTTGAACTCAAGACTTTTTCTGCATTCAATATGCACCATTCAAAGCCACATCATCACTTTTCAAACCTTTTCTGACTTCATTTGCTATTTTTCATGCATTTCATTATTTATTTTGAGCTAAAATGACCCTGAATTGAAAAGCACTGCAAATGAACTCTGAAATGGTTGCAAGTTGGCATGGTATCATCATTTCACCCACATAGCATGTGCTAAAAAGTGGAGAGGGTTACGGCAAAAACTAGATGCACTTCGTGTACAAACTGGACAATCTATTTCGAAGTGTGAGGGTTTTGGACGAAAACTCTTCTGTTACAAAAGGATTTCAATTTTTTAAACATATTTGAACTCAAGACTTTTTCTGCATTCAATATGCACCATTCAAAGCCACATCATCACTTTTAAAACCTTTTCTGACTTCATTTGCTATTTTTCATGTATTTCATGATTTATTTTGAGCTAAAATGACCCTGAATTGAGAAGCACTGCAAATGAACTCTGAAATGGTTGCAAGTTGGCATGGTATCATCATTTCACCCACATAGCATGTGCTAAAAAGTTGAGAGGGTTACGGCCAAATCTGGATGCACTTCGTGTACAAACTGGACAATCTCTTTCGAAGTGTCAGGGTTTTGGACGAAAACTCTTCTGTTACAAAAGGATTTCAATTTTTTAAACATATTTGAACTCAAGACTTTTTCTGCATTCAATATGCACCATTCAAAGCCACATCATCACTTTTCAAACCTTTTCTGACTTCATTTGCTATTTTTCATGCATTTCATTATTTATTTTGAGCTAAAATGACCCTGAATTGAAAAGCACTGCAAATGAACTCTGAAATGGTTGCAAATTGGCATGGTATCATCATTTCACCCACATAGCATGTGCTGAAAAGTTGAGAGGGTTACGGCAAAAACTGGATGCACTTCGTGTACAAACTAGACCATCTCAACTTACTTCATTCTTTTTACTTCATTCTTTTAGTTCATTCTTTTTAACAAATAAATACTTTGATAGTTTTAGTTAATATTATATTTAACTGCAGTGATATTGTAGATCAAAGCCATCATCAGAATAGTTGTGGAGAGAAAGTCTTCACTTTTTCTTTGCGTGTGTCCCTTGCTTATTGCGCCGTAACCATGGACAATCTTCATCACATACATCACAATGCTTCAGAAAGCTTGCTCACATCATACTAAATATTCTTACACACAAACCGTACTTAAACAGGGACATAATAGAAATAATAGTTCAGATATCCATTACAGAAAGTACTGCATAATTGAAGATACCGATCCTACTCTTCCGGATTGCAAATCCTACTCGTCCGAATCAGGAGACCCCCAAGCACTACATAATAGAGATAAAATTGTTCGCCATTGCAAACACTACTCGTCGTCCGGATCAGAATACCCCCAAGCAGGAGATACTAGCGGTACGAGGTGACGCTGCCCATAATTGCAGATTCCAATCATGCGGTACAACTCGTATGCACCGTACCCATCTATTGCTGCATACTCAATGTTGATAGGGTCAAGTGAGGTATTCTCCCAAAGTTTGTGCCTTGACTTGGGGAATTTTGTCTTCATATCAGCGTACTCCTCGTCGATCAGGGCGGCTGCCATATCAGCCATTGAAGTCTTGTCATGCTCAAGCCTGAATATGCCCTGAAGATCAATGTGGCATTCAGCTGGTATCTCAATACCCCAAGTGCGCCTCATATTGATCTTGTCATTCGTTATATCAACGCTAGCAAAATATATGCCGTTGCGAAGGAACTCCATGAGTTTTGGACAGTGCTTGTCACTACTGCAACAACAAAATGGAACAAATGTGTTAAATACTGCTCCAACAAGTATATTTTAGAACAAGTATAATAGAATCATAACAAGTATAATTCGGCACAAGTATAATAAGAATCATAACAAGTATAATAAGAATCATAGCAAGTTTCCTATTTCCTATCCATTTCCTATCCTATGAATCAAAAGAAGCCCCTAAACTATGACATGTTCTCCCACGATGGCCAATATGCAACTACAAGGAAAATTCTTATGCAATTTTCCTATCCTATTCCTATCCTCCTATTCCTATTCCTATGCAATTTTCCTAATCCTCCTATTCCTATGCAATTTTCTATTCCTATGCAATTTTCCTATGAATCAAAGAAAAGCCCCAATTTTCCTATGAATCAAAGAAAAAGCCCCAATTTTCCTATGCATTTTTCCTATGAATCAAGGAAACTATGACATGTTCTCGACATTCCCAATCCTCCTATTCCTATGCAATTTTCCTATCCTATGAATCAAAGAAAAGCCCCAATTAAAACTATGACAAGTTTCGTATTACCTTGCCCACTGAAAGACCATGACACGTTGCTTGAAACAAAGTTGGACGACGGCAACATCGCGACCATCGGCCGTGTACTCGAGATCAAGGCCCATGAACTTGTGTTTCTCCTCTTGAAGCCATTCCTCGAACATGGAAAGAAAAACCTTCACTTTGGCGTTGTCGTTCGTGTAGACGACATGGAGATTGGTCGTTCCATGTGCGAGCACCTTCCCGTAGCGAGTGATTGGATTCATGGTGGAGGATGGGGAAGAAGAGAGGAGAGGGAGACGAACAGAAATGGAGGTGCTGGTCGCGTTTACTGTAGTGTCACGGTTACTGTAGCGTCTGATCTCGAGCGGAACAACTTCCAAGGCGCGGGAATCGAACAGTTTGGACCTTTAGTCCCGGTTTGAGCCACGAGCCGGGACTAAAAGGGCTCGCGCCAGGCGAACGGTTGCCACCACCCCTTTAGTCCCGGTTCGTGGCTCAAACCGGGACTAAAGGTCCCATCTGAACCGGGACTGATGCCTGCCGATGCCCAGCCGGCTTCCTAACCTCCCGAACCGGGACTGATGCTCCCATTAGTCCCGGTTCGTAAAACGACCGGGACTAATGCTCTGATCTGGCCAGGATCAAAGCCCTGTTTTCTACTAGTGTTAATATTTAATGGGGTCTCTCCTTGGAGGTCTGGCCTTCTGACCGATGGTAGTATGTTATGTTATCTTGAAGTTTCATTATTAGCTAGGCAGTGCACAATTTTAACGGCCGGTGTGGACGCTAGAGCGAAATCTCTAGGGTTTTTGTATTATGTGGTGTCGTTTTTCATCGCTTGGGTGTTCATGTCGATGACTCGGCTGGTGTGCGGCCTCGGTGGTGTGAAAGCCTAAGCGAGAGCTTTGGATAGGGTTTAACCTAACATCACTTTGATTGTTGGCTATGGTCACTTAGCTGAGAGTCTTTGGCTCGGTTGGTATGTGGCTCAGGGTAAGTGAGTGAGTCTGTGTGGTCACTTTGTAAGCCAAATCAAAGGCTGCGGGTTGGGTTGTAAGGTGCCAATTTTTGCTCGCTTGGGTGGCAAAGTCGTCTACTAGCTAGCTTGGTATGCAACCACATGCATGGTTAGTGTGTGTTGAGATGTATTGGTTTTGGGCGAGTTTTTCTTATTAACAAGTCAATTCTCTTCTTCTTCTTAAAATGTTGAGCTTGTGCCGCTTGTGTGAAAAAATGACAAGGCAAACACAAAGTCCATGCCCAAACAAACCTTCGAACCAAGAGCATCCCATCCTCAAAGTTGTAGTCCACATAGCACATCAACAACAACTCTCCAACCTAATGAACTTGTTCCGGTGCGGCTTAGTTTGTCGTTCCTTGGGTAGGTGGTCAGAATATTTGTTTTTTTATTAACTGAAGTAATGTTTTTAAGGCCAAAATACATATATCTACTATTAAAAGGGAGTTGGTCATTGTGCGTACGTCTTCGCCTCCATCCTATTTTCACTTTCTTCCTCTGCTTGTCCTACATTAACTCAATCCAATAAAATCTTACCGCAACCTCAATTAAATCAAAACTTTTATTGTCTTCCCCCGTTCATATACAAATTAAATCAAATCTTACCAAAACCTCGCCTAAATCAAAAAAATTATTGCATCCCCATATTCATGCACAAATCAAATCAAATCTTACCAAAATATATAATATGATGGGTGTAAGCTTTATGTCGGACACGATTGATGTTGAACCACTAGAATATGTATGCCCCTGTTGCAACGCATTGGCAATTAGCTGGTAATAAACAAGTCGAAGCCTTAAGCACTCTTGATGACTGTAAAAATTACAAACAGGTCTAAGAGAAATTATTTGGCATGTCCAACTCACAAAAGTTGATGACGTGTTGTGAGACCGGCTCGGTGCCGCACTTGCTCCACATCATCAGAGCAAGTAAGTCATTGTAGGTTGGGAAGTCACCATACATTTCCAGTACACCCAGCGATGATGATTCAAAGCACAGACCATCAACAGGAAAAAGGCAAAGAAGAACTAGCAGACCAACCCCACGTCGACACCCAAAGCGCCATCGGATGATCATTTTTATGAGACCACCAACATCAACGTGAACCAAGGTGTAAGCATAATGTTTGATGACTCTTACCACAATCTTATGGACTGGATGCAAGGAAGTCAACTCTCGCGCATTGTGGCGACACTATAACCATAACATGGGCGCGGTCGAAGGTAGTTAAATGCTTTGTTGCCTCCATCGGCCTAACGACGATAGCACATCAAAAGATAACAATTTATACTAAGATTCATGGTCTCTCCCACCCTGAGGGACGAAACCGTCCGCTGGAGGTGAGCAGACCTATAGAATTAACTGCAGCGGATGAGGTCTTTGCGGGAACTATATTTGTTTTTCTCTGGGTGGAAGGATGGCTAAATTAGGGTGTCTCTGATCTAATAGATCTCCCTTTGAATTTCAATTATAGGACTATAATTCTAAGGAACTTCCCTATGTGGATTTTGGTATCTAATGCACACTTATATGTTTGTAGAATTTATTGGGCCTCTAAGCGAAAGGTGTGTAGAACAACAATAAGTTTCCTCGAGTGGATGGGCTAGGGGTTATCAATTTGTGGGATGCATACATTGAAAGTATTTGCTTCTCAAACAACTATGAAATGAAGAGCAAGTAGTCTCGCTTGTCCCCCACATACCTAACACGATTACCAATGGCATAGGCGTAGGAATTATTCCCTAGAGGCAATAAACTAATAATAAAGTGTGATTATGTTATTTATATTTTGATAATTATTTTTATATTTCTATTATATAATTGCAATGATTCTTGAATGAGAGATTAGGTGAAAATGCAGATGCATGTGTGGAAACATATACACCAAATAGATCTCTATTCTCGCCTCTAAGACTAGCTCATGTTTTGCAGATGATTGTATTTTCCTGATATGGGCATTGTTAAAGTAATAAGAATGTCGTCCATAATGAGAACACATGTTGGCGGAACAATGGAGTTCGATAGACCCAATACCTATGATATATTTTGAGAACCCATCGTCACTTAGTTGTTAGTGTTATTATATAATATGTTAAGGTTACTTACATCCTTAGACCATGATAATGGCGTAGGACTTCATACCGGATGGTTACTTTGGGTTTGCCAAACGTTTCCCATGATAGGAGACCATAAAGGTAGCTTACAGGTACATCGCAAAATATGTCAAAGTTCTCGTTGATTCAAGACAAGGATTTGCCCCTCCGACATTGGAGAGATACTCTCCTGGCCCACTCAGTATAACGTATCCATTATCATTTGGTAAAACAAAATGATAGTGACCACAGGGTTACCGAAATACAAAAATGAGAGAAGAGAACAAAATGGTAATGAGGATGACTTGGTAGTGTAACGATAAAAGTCTCATGTTGTGTTTTGAAACGTATTGTGAAGCAAAGGGAAGTGTATGTGGAAACAATGGTTCACTCGATAAAGTACTTGTATATGTAGGAGTTAACGTGAGTTTCCATATTCCCATGTTAATTATTGACTGGAAGGTGTTTCAGGTCATGTCTTCATATTACCGAACATGCATGGTCACACGCTTAACGACTAGTGGTCTATAGGAGAAATAGGAGTACATAGGACTATGAGATTGATACGTCTCCAACGTATCTATAATTTTTGCTTGTTCCATGTTGTTATATTATCATTCTTGGATGTTTTACAATCATTTTATAACAACTTTATATCATTTTTGGGACTAACCTATTGACATAGTGCCAAAGTGCCAGTTGCTGTTTTTGCTTGTTTTTTACTTCGCGGAATATCAATACCAAACGGAGTCCAATCGCGACGAAACTTTTTGGAGATTTTTTCAGGACCAGAAGACACCAGTGGGACAAAGAAGAGCCAGGAAGGTGGGCTGTGGAGAGCACAACCCACCAGGGCACTCCAGGGGGCCCCCGATGCACCCTGATGGGTTGTGCCCTCCACGGGGCCCCTCTCCACCGCCTCTGATGCCTATAAATTCCCAAATATTCCAAAAACCCTAGGGGAGTTGACGAAACACAATTCCAGCCGCCGCAAGTTCCAGAACCTCGAGATCCAATCTAAACACCATCACGGAGGGGTTCATCTTCCTCATAGCTGCCTCTCCGATGATGTGTGAGTAGTCCACCATAGACCTACGGGTCCATAGGCAGTAGCTATATGGCTTCCTCTCTCTCTCTCTTATGATTCTCAATACAATGGTCTCTTGGAGATCTATTTGATGTAAACTTTTGCGGTGTGTTTGTTGGGACCCGATGAATTTTGAGTTCATGATCGGTTTCTATCCATGAATATTATTTGAGTCTTCTTTGATCTCTTATATGCATGAGTACTTATAGCCTCGTATTTCTTCTTCGAATCTTTAGTTTAGTTAGGCCAACTAGATCGATTTTTCTTGCCATGGGAAGAGGTGCTTTGTGATGGGTTCGATCTTGCGGTGTCCTTTCCCAGTGACAAAAGGGCAGCAAGGCACGCATGTATCGTTGCCATTAAGGATAACAAGATGGGGTCTATTCCTACATGAATAGATCTTGTCTACATCATGTCATCATTCTTATTGCATTACTCCGTTTTTCCATGAACTTAATACACTAGATGCATGCTGGATAGCAGTCGATGTGTGGAGTAATAGTGGTAGATGCAGGCAAGAGTCGGTCTACTTATCTTGGACGTGATGCCTATATAATGATCATCGCCTTGGATATCGTCATGACTATTCAATTTTCTATCAATTGCCCAACAGTAATTTGTTCACCCACTGTGCGCTATACTCATGAGAGAAGCCACTAGTGAATCCTACGGCCCCCGGGTCTACTTTTCCAAAATATTGCTTTCCGATCTATCTTTTTGCATCTTTGTTTTCAGATCTACAAAACCAAAAACCCAAAAATATATTGCTGCACTTATTATTTGCCTTTTCTTTTTTGTGTTCTTGAGAGATCTATCTCTCCTATCTATCACTACCTAATCTATCTTTTTACCGTAGAGAGATTGACAACCTCTCTTTCGCGTCGGGTTGCAAGTATTTGTTATTTGTGTGCAGGTGCTGCTTATTGGGTGGTGGTGATACTCCTACTGGTTCGATAACCTTGGTTTCATAACTGAGGGAAATACTTACCGTCGCTGTGCTGCATCATCCCTTCCTCTTTGGGGTAATACCGACGCAGTCTCAAGCCACGTCAAAGGAATTTCTGGCATCGTTGCCGGGGAGGAAGCGGTCTCTTCTATGTGCCTATCGTAGGTGCCGAGGAGACTCCATCATCATCTACCAGGTTCCTAATCAAAAATCTCATCTCCTTGCAATTACATTATTTTCCATTTGCCTCTCGTTTTCCTCTCCCCCACTTCACCAATTTGCCGTTTTATTCGCCCTCTTTTTCGTTTGCCTTTTTCTCGTCAGATCTCTTGCCTTGTCATTATGGCTAGTTCTTCCTTTATTGCGTGTATTCCCGATAATGAGGTTCTTAATTTTAAGCAAAGGGGAGGGAAGTACCTAAAAGATGCTTGGTATAGGATTTGCAATGCTCATAATAGATCTATCCATAAGCAATCTACCGCCGTTCTTCTTCACAGTTTTTATGTTGGCATCACCACTTGGTATAGATTCGTCCTTGATACGATTACCGTTGGGAATTTCTTGATGTGTCCATCTTTGGATGCTTTTAATGCTTTGGGAAGTTTAGTGGGATCACCACCTATCATGATCAATGAAACAACTTTAACTCTCAAACACGTTATGGGGAGATTAGATGCTATTGAAAAGAAGATGATTACTAAAGAACATATTGAAGATTTGGATAATAAAATGCATAATCTTGCTAATAAAATTGGGGCTAAGGCGGGAGATGCCTTTAAATTGCTAAAGGCAAAAGAAACCGTAGTTAACGAAAGGGTAGAAGAGAGTCCTTACCGGATTGATAAGTTGGAAGAGATTTTTAGTAATTTGGGTTGCTTTTTCTTCTATCAAAACTATTGAAAAAACTCCCGTAAAAATTGTCAAGACCACGAAAGTCACTAAGGACAAAGTTGTTACACCAAGTGGTCTCAAGGGGGATCTTAAAATGATTGGTATTCATCCCGACTTTGTTGAAATTGTAAGAGACCCTATTTACAAGAATTAATTTTTTCGTGTTCTTCCTAGGAGTGTTGTCATCAAGAATATGCATGCTAAATACTTGAAGAAATATAGTTGTGTGATTGAAGAGTTGAAAACTAAAGATGACAATACTTGAATCTATGTGTTATGCCTAGCTAGGGGCGTAAAACGATAGCGCTTGTTGGGAGGCAAATCAATGAATAAATATTTTTTTGATTTTTCCTTTCTGTTTTTGAGTGTTGACACAATTATGCCTCTGTTATGATTGTGTTTTTATGGTTTATTTAGTGTTTGTGCCAAGTAGAGCCTCTAGGATGATTCATAGGATGAGTAGAAGCGATGCTGAATCTGAAATAGAAACTTTGCGTAAAGTTTATGAATTTTCATTTTTTTCTAGAATGTGATATTGAGCTGAAATTTTAACACAGTTTTTCTATACAAATTCCTTACGTTTTCCTAATTTTTCAGAATTTTTTGAGTTACAGAAGTATGGTTAGAGTACAGATTACTACAGACTGTTCTGTTTAAGACAGATTCTGTTTTCGTTGCATTGTGTGCTTGTTTTGATGAATCTATGGGTTATATTGAAGGGTATGAGCCATGGTAAAGTTAAAATACAGCAGGTATAATGCAATAATAAAATATGAATGGGTTTGCAACAGCACATAAAGTAGTGATTTGCTTTATTATACTAACGGATCTCACGAAGATTTTGTTGAGTTTTGTGTGATTGAAGTTTTCAAGTTTTGGGTGAGATCACGATGGATGAAGGAATAAGGAGTGACAAGAGCCTAAGCTTGGGGATTCTACCGCACCCCCAAGATATATCCAAAGAGTAACAAGCAACTAAGCTTGGGGATGCCCCCGAGTGGCATCCCCTCTTTCTTCTAACCACCATCGGTATTTTACTTGGAGCTATATTTTTATTCGTCACATATCATGAGTTTTGCTTGGAGCGTCTTGTATCTTTGCTTGCTTTGCTTTTTTTTTGTCACTTGTATCCTTGCTGGACACACCTATTAGGGAGAGCCAAAATTATGCTATGATTTGTTAGCATTGCTCTCTATGCTTCACTTAAACTTTTTGAGCTATAGAATTGCTCTAGTGCTTCACTTATATCTTTTTGAGCACGGTGTGCTTGCAAATTTTTGTAGAAATACTCTCATGCTTCACTTAGATTAATTTGAGTGTTAGTAAATTTTGAAGAAATCCTCTCATGCTTCACTTATACCTTTTTGAGAGATGAAATCTTTATGCTCATGTGCTTCACTTAAATTTGTTTGAGGTTGTCAAA
Source organism: Elymus sibiricus (assembly GCA_039707655.1). NCBI lineage: Eukaryota > Viridiplantae > Streptophyta > Magnoliopsida > Poales > Poaceae > Elymus > Elymus sibiricus. The sequence goes on from CM077675.1 coordinate 139,394,636, forward strand.
AAAGCAATGGCAATATATGAAACTAGTCCCAAAGTGATAGATATCCAAGGAGGATATAATAAAAACTTTCGTGAAGATCATTGGACAAATTAAACTTGATTCCTTGTAATAGTTTTGAAATATGATGATAGTAATATGGGAGTCATGTTAGTGAGTAATTATGCTTTAGTAGGAATATTGGTGTTAAGGTTTGTGATTCCCTATGCATGCACGAAAGTCAATAGTTATGCAATGAACTTACATCCTACTTATGGTGCATTATTCAGTGTTAGTTATGCTCAATGCTCGCTTATGTGAATTTTCGTTTCTTGGTTTGGTTGCTTCTCAATCTATTTGCTAGCCTCCATTTGTACTAAGTAGAAATACTACTTCTGCATCCAAAATCCTTAAACCAAGTTTTGCCTTATGAGTCCACCATACCTACCTATATGCGATATTTCCATGCCGTTCCAAGCAAATTTGTATGTGCCATCTCTAAATTTTCAAAATAAATTTTCTCTTTTGTGTGCTCGTACCGCTCATGAAACGGTGGGGAGTGTCCAATATTTTTCCATGCTAGATGTGTTATTATCAAGATGAGTGTTTATTCACTTGTCATTGCACGAGAGTGCGGCGGTAATAGGGATGCCCATTCCCGAAATGAAAAAGAAAAAAATACTTTATGTTGTCAAATAATAAATTCCTTGGAAAGTGTTGGTATGGAAGGCAACCGTGGATACGGCCCGCCATGGAAAGTGAAAGTTTGCTGGAAAAAGGAATAAACTTTATTTTCTGTTTGGGAACCGCCTATGATATATCTAGCATGGAAATTATTGTGAGCTACTTTGTCGTTTTCGTTGACACGAAAAGCATGCCACCCAAAATATATTTTTTTCTCTTTCAATTTAAAACCTTGAGCTCTAGCACATCTACAAATCCCTACTTCCCTCTACGAAGGGCCTATCTATTTACTTTACGCAATTTTTATTTTTAATTTGAGTCTCCATCTTCTCTTATAAAGCACCAACTAGGGGGCACTATGATCGTACTTGAGCATTGGGCATAGCTAATATTTGAGTGTGTTTCATGAATGGATCAATGATTGAGCATGATGGGCTAGGGATAACTTTCTTTAGTGTTGATATTTTGAAAGACATGGTTGCTTGTTGGCATGCTTGAGTATTGAAGTCATTATGTTAAAACTAGACTATTGCTTTGAATCATTTAAAAGTCCAAATGTCCATGCTATACAAAAGAAAAGAATATGATGAACATGTTACGCAGCATTCCACATCAAAAATTCTGTTTTTATCATTTACCTACTCGAGGACGAGTAGGAATTAAGCTTGGGGATGCTGATACGTCTACAATGTATCTATAATTTTTGCTTGTTCCATGCTGTTATATTATCATTCTTGGATGTTTTACAATCATTTTATAACAACTTTATATCATTTTTTGGGACTAACCTATTGACATAGTGCCAAAGTGCCAGTTGCTGTTTTTGCTTGTTTTTTACTTCGCAGAATACCAATACCAAACGGAGTCCAATCATGACAAAAAAAATTGGAGATTTTTTTCTAGACCAGAAGACACCCAATGGGCCAAAGAAGAGCCAGGAAGGTGGGCTGTGGAGAGCACAACCCACCAGGGCGTGCCAGGGGGCCCCCCGCGCCCTGATGGGTTGTGCCCTCCATGGGGCCCCTCTCCACCGCCTATGATGACTATAAATTCCCAAATATTCCAAAAACCCTAGGGGAGTCGACGAAACACAATTCCATCCGCCGCAAGATCCAGAACCTCGAGATCCAATCTAAACACCATCACAGAGGGGTTCATCTTCCTCATAGGTGCCTCTCCGATGATGCGTGAGTAGTCCACCATAGACCTACGGGTCCGTAGGCAGTAGCTAGATGACTTCCTCTCTCTCTCTCTCTTATGATTCTCAATACAATGGTCTCTTGGAGATTTATTTGATGTAAACTTTCGCGGTGTGTTTGTTGGGATCCGATGAATTTTGAGTTCATGATCAGTTTCTATCCATGAATATTATTTGAGTCTTCTTTGATCTCTTATATGCATGATTACTTATAGCCTCGTATTTCTTCTTCGAATCTTTGGTTTAGTTATGCCAACTAGATCGATTTTTCTTGCCATGGGAAGAGGTGCTTTGTGATGGGTTCGATCTTGCGGTGTCCTTTCCCAGTGACAGAAGGGGCAGCAAGGCACGCCTGTATCGTTGCCATTAAGGATAACAAGATGGGGTCTATTCCTACATGGATAGATCTTGTCTACATCATGTCATCGTTCGTATTGCATTACTACGTTTTTCCATGAACTTAATACACTAGATGCATGCTGGATAGCGGTCGATGTGTGGAGTAATAGTGGTAGATGCAGGCAGGAGTCGGTCTACTTATCTTGGATGTGATGCCTATATAATGTTCATCGCCTTGGATATCGTCATGACTATTCGATTCTCTATCAATTGCCCAACAGTAATTTGTTCACCCACCATGCGCTATACTCATGAGAGAAGCTACTAGTGAATCCTACGGCCCCCGGGTCTACTTTTCCAACATATTGCTTTCCGATCTATCTTTTTGCATCTTTGTTTTCAGATCTACAAAACCAAAAACCCAAAAATATATTGCTGCACTTCTTATTTGCCTTTTCTATTTTGTTTTCTTGAGAGATCTATCTCTCCTATCTATCACTACCTAATCTATCTTTTTACCATAGAGAGATTGACAACCTCTCTTTCGCGTCGGGTTGCAAGTCTTTGTTATTTGTGTGCAGGTGCTGCTTATTGGGTGGTGGTGATCCTCCTACTGGTTCGATAACCTTGGTTTCATGACTCAGGGAAATACTTACCGTCGATGTGCTGCATCATCCCTTCCTCTTTGAGGAAATACCGACGTAGTCTCAAGCCACGTCAGAGATAAGGACACCGAAAGAGTTATGCTTGGCTCCGTATGGATTCAGTAGTGTCGTAGAAGTTCCCAAGAGTATCCCGAAAGTTCTCAGGGGTGCCTTGGTATTTTTAGAAGGCATCGGAAGGTTCTAGAAGGCAACAGAATGTTTTGTAAGCCTTCGGAATTTTTAGGAGGGTCCTAGTGGATGTCCCATTGGCTATCCCAAGGGGCAGCACCACATGGGCCCTAATGGACCCCTAGAGTGGTGTGCCATCCCATGTCTTGGGGGGGCAAGCCAAAGGGGGGAGGAGTACTAGGAGCCCTCCCCCCTCCTTGGTGTGTCGGCCCTAGGGGAGGCCACCTCCCCAAGTCGGTATGCCCCCTAGCCACCTATAAATCCAGGGAAGGGGTGCCCCAAAGGACACACAAGTCTTGGCAGCTGCACCCCCTCTGTGCAGGCTCTCTCTTTCCCTTGCTTTAACAAATATGACGCTGGGTTGCTCCTCCCTCTAGTCTTCTCAGTGATCTTTCCTATATAGTGAAGTGTTGCCTGATACGTCTCCAGCGTATCTATATTTTCTATTGTTCCATGTTATTATATTATCAATCTAGGATACTTTATATGCAATTATATGCTACTAGCAAAAAGGCCCGTGCGTTGCAACGGGAGAAAAATAAATAATGTGCTTCGTTGTGAATCAAACATGAATTATCATTAATGAGGTTGGACAGGTCGAGGATAAGTTTGATGATGACAAAAATAATGAATGAATTATCTTTAGATTACTATATTGATAATAAAAATATCATACATATGGTGCTTATTTTGAGTTACTGACATCAAACAATAAAATTGTGGTATACTTCATCCGACGTTCAGACATGCATGCTTCTGTCATGTGCAATTATACATTTACTTAGTATGTTGCGCCTCAATTCACTGTTAGATGTAATTTGCTCTATTGCCCTTTATGATAAGGGAAAGTCTTGCCTTGAGCCGATGGATCGCACGAGAGCGATCCGCCGCCTCTTCAATGTGAAGCGTGTACGCATGTCTGTCTCTTTTTCTGCAACATCATGTGTGTTACAAAATTCTCTTCCGCAACAACACCTATGTTGCAAATAAAATGAAGACCAAATAAATGGCATAATATTTTCATAACACTATCCTTGTTGCAAAAATGAGAATGGTGTTAGACACTGAATAGTTATACCTCTTATGATTTCCGTGCGGGCGGATCTTTTAAAAAGATCCGCCGGCCGATGCGTAGCGCGGCCATTATGATAATTATCACCAAGTAAAATTAATGCTACCATACATAGAATTATTAATGTTTTTTAATCATAACATGTGTATATATGTTAGTCCGGCATTGTTATATCCTTATCCATCTATGTATGGTGTTTGTTTCCTTTTTATTTTTGTCAGTATGAGTTCGCGAGGACACATAAATAGACAAAATAGATGAGTCAAATTGAATCTTAAAATAATAGTAAGTAGTTCGGAGAACAAATGTACAGTACACGTCCTGACAGAGCTTTAACTGATCAACACGTCAGCTAGGTCTAGAAGAGACCAGTCGCGTCGCTGCGCTCGAAAGATCCACATCAGGTCGCTGCGCACCTCGCTGGACTCGTCGCTCACAGTGTCCTCAGGTTCTTTTCCGCGAGATCCACATCCCCCGATCTCCCCATGCCCCTGGGACAAGCCGCCGCTGCCGCCGGCGCGCCCACCCAGGGCCGGCCCTGGTGTATGGCCGGAGGGGCGACCGCGCCGTCGGGATCCCCTGCTCCCCCGGCCATTTTACGCTGGCTACACGGACAGAGGAGCTGGCTCCGGCCCGCTCGAGGCTGCCATTACTCCAGCACCGACGGCCACTCTCTTACCTCGGTTCGCTCTCTTTCTTTAGGATTTATTAGTTGCAGCCACTTTCTATTAGGCTGGAATCAAGCAGATTCAGACAGCCTTAATTGTCTCTTTGCTTCAGAACTCTGCTCCCGAGATGGAAATGCAAATGCCTTCTTTTCCTGGATTTCATGCGCCTCTCCTCGTTTTACATGCATGTGTGAGCCTTCCACCTCACAGATGTTTTTCTACCGGTGGTGCATATATGCGGCAGGTCTCCTTCTTTTTTGCCTTGGCTTGTTTGATGCTTGCAACTCAAGAACGTATATAAGTTGCTTGGATTTGGTGTAAAAAAGCAGGGTGGGATTATTAATTATAGAAGCAGTCCAATATTTTAGTATATGGGACTACGCTTTTAGCGGCCCATAACAGAAATTTGAATTCCGGCCCATGTAATTTACGAAGCAGCAGAACACACGCCGAACCGGACGACGACGTACGAAACGAAACTTGAGGTCGATGTAGACGGACCAAAGACGGACGGAAATTACGTGTGCCGCTCGCTTTATTAGTACCACCTCATGTATATATCTTAAATAAAAGATAAAATCACTGCGGGACGAAACCAAGAATATCACCTTGCTTTATTAGTAGGTATAGATTTTATATCATTTTTGGGAACTAACATATTAACCCAGTGCCAAGTGTCAGTTGTTGTTTTCTGCCTATTTTTGGTTTTCTAGGAAATCTGTACCAAACGAAGTCCAAAGCTACGAAACTTTTTAATGATTTTTTTCTAGACAAAAGATATCCAGGAGCTTTGGGAGGAGTCAGGAAGCTGCACGAGGAGGCCACAAGACACTTGGGCGCGCCCAGGGGGTAGGCATGCCGACCTGCCTTGTGGGCCCCCTGTGGCTCCGTTTGACCTAATTCCACTTGTATAAATCCTCAAATATCGGTAAACCAACAGAGAGCCACCCGAAACACTTTTTCCGCCACCGCAAGCCTCTGTTCCGATGGGATGCCATCTGGAGACCTTCTCCGGTGATCTACCGGAGGGGGAATCGATCATGGAGGCCATCTACATCGACCTTGTTGCCTCCATGATGATGTGTAAGTAGTCCACCACAGACCTATGGGTCCATAGCTAGTACCTAGATGTCTTCTTCTCTCTCTTTGATCTTCAATACAAAGTCATCACGATCTTCGTGGTGATCTATTCGATGTAATCTTATTTTGCGATGTGTTGTTGGGATCCGATGAATTATGGGTTTATGATCCGATTATTCATGAAAGGTTATTGAGTCTCCGCTGAAGTTCAATATGCATGATATTATAGCTTCGTATTTCTCTTTGATCTATCGGTTTAGTTTGGCCAACTAGATTTGTTTATCTGCAGTGGGAGTGGTGCGTTGTAATGGGTTCAATCTTGTGGTGCTCTATCCTCGTGATAACAGGGGTCAAGACACGTATTTGTATTGTTACCATTAAGGATAAAATGACGGGATTTGAACATATTGCTTGTCTTACTTTGTCTACATCATGTCATCTTGCTCCAAGCATTACTTTGTTTGTCATGAACTTAATACCATAGATGCATGCTGGATAGCGGTCGATTGGTAAAGTAATAGTAGTAGATGCAGAATCATTTCGGTCTACTTGTTTATGTATGTGATGTATATGTATACGATCATTGCCGTGAATAACATGTCATAACTATGCACAATTCTATCAATTGCATGCCCAACAGTAATTTGTCTACCCACCGTATGCTACTTTCGAGAGAGAAGCCTCTAGCGAAGACTATGGCCCCGAGTCTACTTAAACATAAAAAAATAGTTATATTACCTTGATGTACTTTATTTACTTTTATTTTATTTTGAATTTACAATATATATTCTATCAAGATTTAATCATTGCAAGTAACGAGTTCAAGGGGCTTGACAACCCTCTTGCCCGTGTTGGGTGCAAGTGTTTGGTTTTGTGTGTGTAGGTGCTGTTTAAGGGAATTTGCATTTGTTCTCCTATTGGTTCGATAACCTTGGTTCTCACTTAGGGAAATACTTATCTCTACTGTACTGCATCTCCCCTCCTCTTTGGGGAAAACCCCAACGCAGCTCACAAGTAGCATTTTCAAACCTCTAATTTGCCACGCGTGGATACCACAGAGGGGACATCTACTTCGAATCACAATCAGTGGAGATATTCTCGCGGCTACGGGGTATGACCTAGCTACGAGAATCATCTAATCCTCTTTTGTTAATCGAGATCATATGGATTTACAAAACCTGGACATACAATACTGGAATTAGAATATCATTATACAAATATGAATAAAAATACTTGGCAATGATAGTTACAAGGTCGAAATATCATTAGAATATGAAGAATCAAACAACGTGACAACGGGGTTGTCAAGCCCGTTGTCTTGCTAATTGCAAGGTTAAAAGAAAATACATAAATAGGTAGTGGTATAGTGAAATGTCAAATAATAAGAGGCTAATGAAGAAGCAATTTTTTAGAATATTTGTATTAATAGAGAATAGACGCGGGTGCCATAGTTTCACCAGTGGTAACTCTCTCGAAAATAGCCGAATGGCATGGTAAACAAATTACAGTTGGGTGATACGTCTCAAACGTATCTATAATTTTTATTCTTAAATGCTATTATATTATCACATTTGTATGCTTTTTATATCATTTTATATTATTTTTCTAGACTAACTTATTAATTAAACGCCTAATGCCAGTTTTTGTTTTTTTTCTTGTTTTTGGTTTCACAGAAAAATCATATCTAGGAAGGTCCAAACACGATGCCAATTTTTGACGATTTTTTATGCAATACACTACTAGGCAAAATATTTTTAACGAAAACATATGTGGTCATTAAAAGTCAGATTGTGGTTGTTAAAGGTCATTAACGACCACACTTTGCAGGTCGTTATAGGCTCCGTCGTCAAAAGTAATAATGACCACTTTTCCGGTCATTATTTTTTCACGAGGGGGTCGTGTGTCGTCGTAGATTTGAGAAAATAAAGACTATAATTCTAGGATTGAGAACCACTCTTGTCAATGCTAATAATATTTTCATGGTCACCCAATTATCATTAATGATCACTTTATAATATTAATAACATTTTTTACCATTTTGATAGCCTTCAATGACCACTTGCATAACATGTGCGGATTAACAACAAAACACTAATTTAGCAACAAAAGAATATAACAAATCAAAGGACACATGCCTCTTTTATTAATCGAGATCATATGGATTTACAAAACCTGTACGTACAATACTGGAATTAGAATATCATTATACAAATGTGAATAAAAATACTTGGCAATGATAGTTACAAGGTCAGAATATCATTAGAATATGAACAATCAAACAATGTGACAAGTGGTTGTCAAGCCCCTTGTCTTGCTAGTTATAAGGTTAAAAACAAATAGGTAGATAGGTAGTGGTATAGTGAAATGGTAAATAGTAAGAAGCAAATGAAGAAGCAATTTTGTTAGAAGAATTGTATTAATGGAGAATAGATATGGGGGCATAGGTTCACTAGTGGTAACTCTCTCGAAAATAGGCGAATGGCATGGTAAATAAATTACAATCGGGCAATTGAAAAATTGCAATATTTATGACTATAATCATTCATGGCATAATCTCACATAGCAATTATTTCCATGATAAGTAGACCGTTAAACTTATTGACGTCTACTACTAATAATCCATCCCAAAATCGCTATCTAGCATGCATCTTAAGGTATTAAGTTTACAAGAAACAGAGTACCGCAGTAAGCAATATGACATAATGTAGATAGGAAAAAGTTAACCAATGTGACAAAACCCCGTCTTTTTATCCTTAGTGGAAACAATACAATATTTGTATTGGCCCTTATTGTCACTGAGTTAGAGAACCAAAAGATTGAACCCACTACTACAAAGCACCCCTCCCACCGAAGATAAATCAATTGAACGTGGCCGAAGAACATAGATAGATCGAAGAGAAATACAAGCTATTTAATTATGCAGCAAGAAATACAAAAGAATCCAATTAAATTCAATGAACAATATGATCCTAAAGTGACAATTCATCATGTCCCAACAAACACACCATCGATGGCTTCGAATTGATCATGATCAATAACACGAGAATATGGTAATGAAGATCCAAAAGAGAGAGGAACAATCTAGCTACTAATATGGACCTGTAGGTCCTAAACAAACTACTCACACATGGTCATAAAGAGGCAGCAAGGTTAACGAAGAGGCCTCCAAAGGGCTTTGGAACAAGGCTCCAGATGGGATCTCTTCGAAACAGAGGCTTGCGATGACGATAAAATTCTTCTGGAGGCACGACAGATGGTTTCAGTATTTCTTGGAATTATGGCGGTGGAATTGAACTAAGGCGGTATCAGTGGGCCGCACAAGCTCTGGGGGCGTAGCCACCCCCGGTCGTGCCACCTGTCCAATCTCTGGTGGGGCCCTCGAGGCTCGTCATAATCTCTCCTGAAACTTCCTGCGTTTCTTGTCGCTCAAATAAATCATATTAAACCGGTAACTTATTTTGACCTCTGTAGATATTGATTTCCTGCGAAACCAACAACAAGCAAAAAATAGGAAGTGACACTCGACACTATATTAGTAGGTTAGTCCATAAAAATAATATAGATTCCTATAAAAGGAATATAAAATGATAATATGGTAGCATTAAACAATCAAAAATTATAGATACATTTGAGACGTATCAAACATCCACAGTTTTGCGATTTTGTTACCCTTAGCAATGTTGTTCGTGGACCATCCACTCATTGACCATGTATGGTTTGTGTCATGCAAAAAATTCACCCTTGCAATGTCACTATCCTCAAAGAATGTGTTTTCAAGAAAAAGATCCATATAGTGTTGCGACAATTGGAATAACGATCCCTTGTCAACAACGTATTCATCTCTAGGATTATCCAGACACATCAAACTCCTTTCCTGACTCTTCTTCTTCATCCTTTCTCTCTCTCTCTAAGATAAGGAAGGTTTGTCAGCCTATCATCAACCCTAGAACATCTAACTCCTAAGTGCCTCGTTAGCTCCATTCTTCGGATTATCTAGGTCATACTCAGGGTCACACTACTAGGGGAAAGCCTAGTAGTAGCGCGGGTTAAGGGCCTATCAGTAGCGCAGGGTAACGTGCTACTGATATGGCGCCACAGCTAACTTGTATCAGTAGCGCGGGTATGCAACCGCTACTGGTAAGTATAGTAGCAGTAGCGCATTTCAGAACAAGCGCTACTGATAACTATTAGTAGCGCCGTTATCTAACCCGCGCCACAACTAATTGCGCATGTTTCTTTTTCTATATTTATACATTGTATTTACACACGGTTATACATATTAATATAGAACATAATTAATAATTGTGCAAACAACAACATTTAGAATAACACCATTTGGCAACTCATCATCATCTTAATCATCTAAGAACTCATCATCGTCTTAATCATCTAACAACTCATCATCATCTTAATTATCTAACAACTCATCCTAATCTTAATCATCTAACAACTCATCCTAATCGATCATGCCAAGTTAATACAAACCAGAAAAACTTTTCTCTCATAGGACCTAGTCCTCCCTCCAAGGTAAAATGCCATAAAACAGAATAACACCTATGTCTCCATGATGAAGCAAAGAGATCCAACGGTCTCCAACTTGTGGTTTGCGATCCTTCTTTATTTCTCACCATGCTTCAATTTGGAGCCGTCCTTGTGGTTTGCGCTCAGTCGAGTATGGAAAAGCGAACTGAGCCCTCATAGGGCTTTTAATTGTCATATAACCTTTGCCATGCATCAACGGAGGCACAACATCATTTGGCAGTTTCTGTTGAAGAACATAATAGTAGCCTAGTTAGCAATGTAATCAACACCATTTACGCAACAGTAGTGTACTTAATTACCAGCTCTTACCAAGATATTTGCGCGAATGTCATCCGCCCTCAACCTATGCACTAGTGGCATGTAAAATGTATAATTTGGGCTAGGTCCCATATTATACGGAAAGTCGTCCCTACCAAACAGGACACCAATAACAAAGGTGACAAGAACATCCTTCTCCTCCCAAGTTAGATGTGATCCATAAATGTAGTGTGTCGTGTCAATTAATTTCCGTGTTTCACTCGAAGAAATGAAATAAGTTGTAAATTATAAATTAACAAATTTAGTATGGATGAACACCAACTATTTTTAAATATAGAATGCAAATTACTTGACAAATATGGTTGACAAACTCACATGGAGGTAAAACAGGAAGCTGATGTCTACTACGCAACTTTATTCTAGTAGACTCGTGTTGGGCCTCCAAGCGTAGAGTTTTGTAGGACAGTAGCAATTTTCCCTCAAGTGGATGACCTAAGGTTTATCAATCCGTGGGAGGTGTAGGATGAAGATGGTCTCTCTCAAACAACTCTGCAATCAAATACAAGAAATCTCTTGTGTCCCCAACATACCCAATACAATGGTAAATTGTATAGGTGCACTAGTTCGGCAAAGAGATGGTGATACAAGTGCAATATGGATGATAGATATAGGTCTTTGTAATCTGAAAATATAAAAACAGCAAGGTAGCAAGTAACAAAAGTGAGCATAAACGGTATTGCAATGCTTGAAAACAAGGCCTAGGGTCCGTACTTTCGCTAGTGCAATCTCTCAACAATGCTAATATAATTGGATCACATAACCATCCCTCAATGTGCAACGAAGAATCACTCCAAAGTTCTTATCTAGCGGAGAACATAAGAAGAAAATGTTTGTAGGGTACGAAACTACCTTAAAGTTATTCTTTCCGATCGATCTATTCAAGAGTTCGTACTAAGATAATATCAAGTTATCCTTTCCGTTTGATCTATCTAAGAGTTCGTACTAGAATAACACCATATGATACGCATCAACCAACTCTAATGTCACCTAGATACTCCAATGTCACCACAAGTATCCATGAGTTAATTATACGATATGCATCAAACAATTTCAGATTCATAATACTCAATCCACACAAAGAACCTCAAAGAGTGCCCCCAGATTTCTATCAGAGAAAGTAGGACAAGAACGTGTATCAACCCCTATGCATAGATTACCCCAATGTCACCGCAGGAATCCGCAAGTTGAGTACCAAAACATATATCAAGTGAATCAATAGAACACCCCATTGTCACCACGGGTATCCGCATGCAAGACATATATCAAGTGTTCTCAAATCCATAAAATTATTCAATCCGGTAACGAAATCTCAAAGGGAAAGATTCAGTTCATCACAACAAGGTAGCAAGGGAATAACATCATGTGATCCGAATATATTAACAAAGCCCGTGATACATCAAGATCGTGACATCTCAAGAACACGAGAGAGAGAGATTGAACACATAGCTACTGGTACATACCCTCAGCCCCGAGGATGGACTACTCCCTCCTCGTCATGGCCTCCGCCGGGATGATGAAGATGGCCACCGGAGATGATCTACCCTCTCCGGCAGGGTACTGGAATGCCTCCAGATTGGTTTTTCGTCGATACAGGGAGTTGCGGTGGCGGAGCAAAGAGTCTAGGGTTATTTCTGATGGTTTCTATATTTAAAAGATTTTTGAGCGTCGGTTTCACGCAAAGATGGGCCACGAGGTGGGCACGATACACCAGGGCGCGCTTGGGCCCTCTGGCGCGCCCTGGTGGGTTGTGCCCACCTCGTGGCTCTACTCTGGTGGTTCTTCACTCCAATATTACTTATTTGGTCCAGAAAAAATCACCAAAAAGTTTCGGGCGATTCCGAGAACTTTCATTTTCTGCACAAAAACAACACCACGGTAATTCTACTGAAAACAACGTCAGTCCGGGTTAGTTCTAAATAAATCATATAAAGTGCATCAAAACCATATAAAAGTATTGTAAACATAGATGAATATGGCATGAATACTTTATAAATTATCGATACGTTGGAGACGTATCAGCATCCCCAAGCTTAATTCCTACTCGTCCTCGAGTAGGTAAATGATAAAAGAAATAATTTATGAAATGTGAATGCTAGCATAGTGCATAAGTTTGATCAATGATAATTTCAACCACTTTTCCTAGCATCATAACAACAACTCTTTCTCATAAAACTCATCATGATAAAGTAGCAACCAATTCACATGTTATGGTTCAAACAATGAATTCTCTTTAAACTTAACAACCTATGTTCTTAGTCACCAAACAATTGCAATTCAACTTATTCTCAACAAAGTCTAAGTAAGAGCTCCACATACTCAATCATCATATAGTCTTCTATGATTGCTTGTACTCAAAGCATATTTTGAGAACAAACAATATCCATCGAACACATAGAAAGATAGGGGCTTAATGTTTCGCCTCCCAACTCATTTATCATAGAGATAATTGTCAACAATAATAAGTCATGATCAAATATATTTGACTGGCCATATGTGCCTAGATCTTTCACCACCACATGATGCTTGCCAACTAATAGAAGTAGGTTGGAATAAGAAGTTGACTCAACATGAAAAGTAAATAACATGAAAGTAAATAGATTGTCCCTTCGCACAGGGAAATAGGGATTTGCATAGGTGCCAGAGCTCATTGTTTAAAAATAGAGATGAATATAGTTTTGGGAAGTGCACCCTTCCTGTCAACGTTACGACCAAGAGTTATCAATATCTTCCATGTTAAACACATTAGCGGTGGTTCCCAAGTGGTAAAAGTAAAGGTTTACTTCCCCTCCACCAACAAACACACTCCACGGCTAGCTGAATCCGCGGGTACCGTCCATACCAACAACATTCCTGGGGGAGTTTTGTTTAATTATTTGCATTTTTGTTATTTCGGGACTGGGAATCCCTATTAGCGCCCCTCTCGTGCAAGGACGAGTGAATAAACACTCATCATGAGAATAACCCGCTTAACATGGAAGATACCGACCGCACCCTGTCGCTTCATGAGCGGTCCAGGCACACAAAACAGATGCGTATTTGAAATTTTAGAGGTGGCACATGCAAATTTACTTGGAACGGCAGGGTAATACCGCATATAGGTAGATATAGTGGACTCTCATGGCAAGAAACTGGGTTTAAGGGTTTTTGGATGCACAATTAGTATCTCTACTTAGTACGAAGTGTTGGCTAGCAAAAGGTTCTAAACAAGCACCACATGTTGGAGGATCCATAACAATATAACTTCTATGCAAATATACACAACCATAACTCTTACGTTGTCTTCCTTGTCCAACTTCAACTAATTTGCTCAAGTTTGAAAATAATTAATGGGTATTCACAATCATAGAAGAGGTCCAAGATAATATATTTGTATGTGAAAGTTCTCTTCCTTATACTAATCATTCACGAATTTCTTGTATGACCAATATTATGATTGTCAAACTTCAATAGATTTTACTTTCTAACCAGATGTGAAGCTACTACTAAGCATAAAGCACATTCATAATTTCATATTTATGATATTCAATTCATTCACAATTTACTCATAGGATATAAGTGAATCACAAGAGTAAACATCAAACTACTCTCAAAAGATATAAGTGGCGATCAATGAGTAGGTAAACAATCAAGTAGCTATGTGAGGGCTCTCTCTCAATAAATATTTTCAGATCTGAGTATTTTATTAAATAGCAAGAAAAATAAAAATAGCACTCCAAGAATAGCACGCATCATGTGAATGAATAAAAATTTAGGCTCAACATAGGCTAACCGATAATTGTTGATGAAGAGAGGTGGGATGCGTAGCATCCCCAATCTTAGATGCTTGAGACTTCTTGAAATATTTACTTGGGGTGCCTTGGACATCCCCAAGCTTGAGCTTTTGTATCTCGTCCAATCCTCACATATCATGGTTTCACCTATTCTCAAAAACTTCATCCACACAAAACTCGAAAAGAACTCGTGAGATAGGTTAGTACACATAATAATAAATCAACTCTTTATGTACTACCAAGACAAGTTGCATAATAATTTCCAATATCATCTAGTTTTTACTATCATTTCCACAATTTATATCTACCAATATAGACTATGGAAAATATAGGATAAGCAGATAACAAAACTATGACAGCAATCTGTCCAAACAGAACAGTCTGTAGCAATTTATGAAAACAGTGTACTTATGCAACTCAAAAAAATATGAACATTTAGGACACGCTAAATAATTTATATGAAAACACTGTGTAAAAATTTCAGAAACTTTTCACGTTCCAGTAAAATATGGAAATTCAAACACTACAGCAAAAGTTTCTGTTTTTACACAGCACACATCAAAACATGCAATGCAAGCATCCTAAGACAATTCTTGGAAATTTTATTGAAAAAAAGATTATAAATAACAACAAGCAAATACTAACAAAATAAAATGATGCTCCAAGCAAAAAACATATTATGTGACGAATAAAAATATAGCTCCAAGTAAGATATACCGATAGTGTTGAAGACGAAAGAGGGGATGCCTTCCAGGGCATCCCCAAACTTAGGCGCTTGAGTATTCCTTGGATATTACCTTGGGGGTGCCTTGGCATACCCAAGCTTAGGTTCTTGTCACTCCTTATTCTCCTCATATCGGTGTCTCACCCAAAACTTGAAAACTTCAATCACACAAAACTTAACGGAACTTCGTGAGATGGGTTAGTATAATAAATAAAGATCATTCACTTAGGAACTGTCAAGACAAGATTCATAATTTTTATCACATAATAAATAATTTATTCTACAATTTCCATAATTTATACCACCTAATATAAGCTATGGAAACACTAAAACAAGCAAACTATGCATGCAAAACAGAATCTGTCAGAAACAAAACAGTGTCTGAAGATCTGTAGTATATAAATACTTCCCTGTCTCTAAAAATTATTAAAAATTAGGAAAACATGAAGAATTTGTATATGAAGACTATGTAAAAATTTCAGATCATTCTCACGCTCCAGTTAAAAATGAAAATTCCTGTACTGGAGCCGAAAGTTTCTATTTTGGTTCAGCATCAATTCTACTCATCTTGTGAGTCATACCAAAGGCTTTACTTGGCACTTTATTAGAAATAAAAGGCACAAAACATTATTACTACAGTATATTAATCATGTGAACACACAAAAACAGAAAGGAAAAGTGTTGGGTTGTCTCCCAACAAGCACTTTTCTTTAATGCCTTTTAGCTAGGCATGATGATTTCAATGATGCTCACACAGGAATAGTTTTTGAAACATGCAAGGGAGCATCATGAAACACATGAAAAGCACATTTAAGTCTAACACACTTCCTATGCATAGGGATTTTGTGAGAAAACAATTTATGGGAGCAAGAACCAACTAGCATAGGAAGGTAAAACAAGCATAACTTCAAAACTTTGAACACATAGAGAGGAAACTTGATATTATTGCAATTCCTACAAGCATATGTTCCTCCCTCATAATAATTTTCAGTAGCATCATGAAGGAATTTCACAACATAACTATCACATAAAGCATTCTTTTCATGATCTACAAGCATAGAAAATTTATTACTCTCCACATAAGCAATTTTCTTCTCACTCATTGTAGTGGGAGCAAACTCAACAAAATAACTATCATGAGACACTTGATTGACATAACCACATTAAATATTAAAATCATGATGAAATGTTTCATGGTTACTATCACTCTTTATAGCATACATGTCATCATCATAATCATCATAGATAGGAGGCATGCCATCATCATAATAAATTTTCTCATCAAAACTTGGGGAACTAAAAATATCATCTTCATCAAACATAGCATCCCCAAGCTTGTGGCTTTGCATATCATTAGTATCATGGATATTCAGAGAATTCATACTAGCAACATTTAAATCATGCTCATCATTCAAGGAATTCTCATCAACTATTTTTATAATTTCTTCCTCTACCAATTGAGCACAATTTTCCGAATCCTTATTTTCACGAAAGACATTATAAAGATGAAACAAATGATGCAACCTAAACTCCATTTTTTTGTAGTTTTCTTTTATAAAACCAAACTAGTGAAAAACAAGAAACTAAAAGATTTAATTGCAAGATCTAAAGATATACCTTCAAGCACTCACCTCCCCGGCAACGGCGCCAGAAAAGAGCTTGATGTCTACTGCGCAACTTTATTCTTGTAGACTCGTGTTGGGCCTCCAAGCGCAGAGTTTTGTAGGACAGTAGCAATTTTCCCTCAAGTGGATGAACTAAGGTTTATCAATCCGTGGGAGGTGTAGGATGAAGATGGTCTCTCTCAAACAACCCTGCAATCAAATACAAGAAATCTCTTGTGTCCCCAACACACCCAATACAATGGCAAATTGTGTAGGTGCACTAGTTCGGCGAAGAGATGGTGATACAAGTGCAATATGGATGATAGATATAGGTTTTGGTAATCTGAAAATAAAAAAAACAGCAAGGTAGCAAGTAACAAAAGTGAGCACAAACGGTATTGCAATGCTTGAAAACAAGACCTAGGGTCCGTACTTTCACTAGTGCAATCTCTCAACAATGCTAATATAATTGGATCACATAACCATCCCTCAATGTGCAACGAAGAATCACTCCAAAGTTCTTATCTAGCGGAGAACATAAGAAGAAATTGTTTGTAGGGTATGAAACCACCTTAAAGTTATTCTTTCCGATCGATCTATTCAAGAGTTCGTACTAAGATAACATCAAGTTATCCTTTCCGTTTGATCTATCTAAGAGTTCGTACTAGAATAACACCATATGATACGCATCAACCAACTCTAATGTCACCTAGATACTCCAATGTCACCACAAGTATCCATGAGTTAATTATACGATATGCATCAAACAATTTCAGATTCATAATACTCAATCCACACAAAGAACCTCAAAGAGTGCCCCAAGATTTCTATCGAAGAAAGTAGGACAAGAACGTGTATCAACCCCTATGCATAGATTACCCCAATGTCACCGCGGGAATCCGCAAGTTGAGTACCAAAACATATATCAAGTGAATCAATAGAACACCCCATTGTCATCACGGGTATCCGCATGCAAGACATATATCAAGTGTTCTCAAATCCATAAAAGTATTCAATCCGGTAACGAAATCTCAAAGGGAAAGATTCAATTCATCACAACAAGGTAGCAAGGGAATAACATCATGTGATCCGACTATATTAACAAAGCCCGTGATACATCAAGATCGTGACATCCCAAGAACACGAGAGAGAGAGAGAGATTGAACACATAGCTACTGGTACATACCCTCAGCCCCGAGGGTGGACTAGTCCCTCCTCGTCATGGCCTCCGCCGGGATGATGAAGATGGCCACCGGAGATGATCTACCCTCTTCGGCAGGATACTGGAATGCCTCCAGATTGGTTTTTCATCGATACAGAGAGTTGTGGTGGCGGAGCGGAGAGTCTAGGGTTATTTCTGATGGTTTCTATATTTATAGGATTTTTGAGCGTCGGTTTCACGCGAAGATGGCCCACGAGGTGGGCACGATACACCAGGGCGCGCCTGGGCCCTCTGGCGCGCCCTGGTGGGTTGTGCCCACCTCGTGGCTCTTCTCTAGTGGCTCTTCTCTAGTGGTTCTTCGCTCCAATATTGCTTATTTGGTCCATAAAAAATCACCAAAAAGTTTCGGGCGATTCCGAGAACTTTCATTTTTTGCACAAAAACAACACCACGGTAATTCTGCTGAAAACAGTGTCAGTCCGGGTTAGTTCTAAATAAATCATATAAAGTGCATCAAAACCATATAAAAGTATTGTAAACATAGATGAATATGGCAGGAATACTTCATAAATTATCGATACGTTGGGGACGTATCAGAAGCATATCGACATCCACCCAAATGTCGATGTTACCTTCAATATGATCTTCAGTACGAAGATCGAAGGTTATTTCCATATCCTCCTGAAATCCATATGCCTTGGCTAGAGCTTCCCAATTTGAGCACCCTAATTCTGTGTTATTAACTGCATTCATTACTTTGACCAGAAATGTGTGACC
Source organism: Elymus sibiricus (assembly GCA_039707655.1). Taxonomy (NCBI): domain Eukaryota; kingdom Viridiplantae; phylum Streptophyta; class Magnoliopsida; order Poales; family Poaceae; genus Elymus; species Elymus sibiricus. The sequence continues at coordinate 139,413,383 of CM077675.1, forward strand.
ATGTTTAGTCCTCAGGTTAGCTCTCCTCGTCTCCATAATCTTGTGGTCTTCGAAACCGAGCCTCTCCAAGACATACCGTCTTGCATGGCAGGGGATGAACTAGTCAAATTGTATAAAACAAAAATTACACGTTGAAGCAAAGAAACAGAAGTCATGCTTAATTACGAAAAAACACTTGTCATCGTTGCGTACCGTACAAACATTGAAGGTCTCGTCAAGCTTGATGGTGAAGAACCTGCTGTCTCGCAGGTGAGGCATGTCGCACAAACCGCGGTCATCGCCGTAGTAATCACACTCAGGGATCTTATCGTCGTCAGACATTTCCTGCGTTCATGATTCAAAAATTCGGCATGACCATTATTAAAATAAGACATATTGAGCGCCTGAAATTTGCCGGAACGGAACTGAATCAACACTCCGGCAAAACATAGGCACTAGGAGGTGTTCCCTGCAATAACATACACACATGTCCAAATAGACCTAATTCAATATCGGTTGACTTTCGGTCTATCGAGGCTTTCCTTAAATAACTCTAATATCTCATGGTGTGTTCGTGCGCAATCTCTCACACTGATATGGTGGTGTATATATGTTGGTGGACACTCTCTCGCAGTAATAGTTCGACCGTCGGTGATGGACGCACCCCCTCTCCTCTCCTTGCTTATTATAATGAGGTATATATCGCAAGAAGAGAAGAGGAGGAAGCGCCCCCCACGATAACAGTCGGGATTCCTCCATCAAGAACACACATGAAAGTCACACAAGGAGCAACGACAGACCGAAAGTATCTGATTTTTTTACTAAAAATTTATAACTAATACATCTCGAATACATTTATAACGAACTCGAATATAATATCACTAATACATCTTCTCGAATAATCCAGTTAATACATCATCGAATATTATAACTAATACATCTCGAATATTATCATATAATATCACTAATACAGATCGAATATTATCGAACAATCTAGTTGATTCGCGGTTCCTGATCCACGGGCGGTGGACATCCAAAGAGAAGGAACCATCACAGGATCATAACTCGGGTGAGTTCCCTGAAGAACTTGCCAGGTATTGGAGAACCTGGCGTCCAACGCAGCCATGTAGCGACGGACGTGCTCGTCCTCCTCCCTGACACGGCGACGTACCACCTCCGTGGGGGCCCGCTCCCTCCGCACCAATAGTCGCCCACGCGACCACCACCAAAGAAGCTCCGGGTCGACAATGAGACTCGGATACATCACCAAGCGGCGCGCCGCGGAAGGTAGCACCTCCCACTGCCAGCCCGGCGGAGCCCAGTCCCGGACATGGCACCTCTCAAGGATGTCGCCGTCAAGTCGACGACGAGGATGTGGACCGAGCATCGTCGACGTCGAGAACAAATTCCTATGGAAACATTTTCTTATCGTTTAATGTTTTACTTTCTGTTTTTCTTATTAACTATCTAATTTCATTAACAATTTTAGAAACCCTAGCAATCCTAGCAAGAACCCTAGCAAGAACCCTAACAATCAGCCCTAGCAATGTCCTAACCGCAACCCTATCAATCCATAGAAATTAAACCTAGAAATCAAACGAGCGGAGGAGGCTGGGGATGTCTCACTAGAGAAGGAGACGGCCGGCGCGCGGAGGAGACAGCCAGAGGAGAAGCAGAGGCCGGGGTCGGGGCCGGGGTCAGGGTCGGCGGCGGGGTCGGGGTCGCTGGGGTCGTGGTCGGGGTCGAGCTCGGGGGCAGCAGAGAGTGGGAGGACCGACGACGGCGGCGGAGTCGAGAGGGAGGGAGTGAGGAGGGAGAGAGGGAGAGAGTGAGGGCCGGGCGTGCGCAGGGAAGAGGATAAGTCCGCGAGGGGACCGATTAGCAGTAGCACAGGGCAAGGAAGAGCGCTACTACTATTGTGTTATCAGTAGCGCGTTTGCAGAAGGGCGCTACTACTATACCTAGCCTGTCGGCAACGGTATGGCAATTATATTAGTAGCGCATTTTAGTCCAGCCGCGCTACTGCTATGTGGATACCAGTAGCGCCCTTTGCGACCACGCGCTACTACTCATTAGCAGTAGCGCCTCCTTTTAACCAGCGCTACTAATAAGATTTTGTGTATAAGGTTTTCCCTAGTAGTGTCATGTGTTCGCCATGGGAAGCTTTTGTAATAACTAGGTAGTTGAAACTTTTTGTATAGTGGGAACGAATACAATATGCACTAGCATGATGCATGTATTCAAGGGACAGACCTAGCATGTGGTGGTCGCTAGGGAGACAGATCCAATGGCGTGGATGGAGGCGGTCAGTGGGAAGCCAATGCAATGGGCAGAAGTCGGTAAGGCCGTGCGGATCAATGGTATATGAGGCACATTAACTTGATAGACTGCAGGGACCCGTTGTGGCCCTTATGGAGGCCGATCCGATGGCGAGAAGGGAGGCTATCAATGGGTGAAAGGATGTGGATGTCGCCTAGAGGGGGTGAATAGGCGCTTTAAAATAGTTACGGTTTAGGCTAGAACAAATGTGGAATAAAGCTAGCGTTTAATTTGTCAAGCACAAAACCTAAAACAACTAGGCTCACCTATGTGCACCAACAACTTATACCAAGCAAGATAAACAACTAAGTGATAGCAAGATATATAACATGAAACAACAGGGCTATCACAAAAGTAAAAGTGCACAAGTAAAGGGCTCAGGTAAGAGATAACCAAGGCATGCGGAGACAACGATGTATCCCAAAGTTCACACCCTTACGGATGCTAATCTCTGTTTGGAGCGGTGTGGAGGCACAATTCTCCCCAAAATGACACCCGGGCCACTGTAATCTCCTCACGCCCTTGCACAAAGCAAGATGTCGTGGTTCCACTAAGGGACCCATGAGGGCGGTCATCGAACCCATACAATTGGCAACCCTTGGGGCGGTCACCGGTACCCGTACAAATTGCTCGAGGAAATCTCCACAATCTGGAGAGCCCAACGCTTGCCCGTAGCTTTACACCACTATGATTGAGCTCTGAGACACCACCAGCCGTATAGGGCGCCAAAGCACCCAGAAGTAACAAGCTCTAGGGTGCCCAAACACCCAAGAGTAACAAGCTTCTCAACTTCTTCACTTCCACGTATCACCGTGGAGAACTCAAACCAATGCAAATAATGCAATGGCAAGAACACACGAAGTGGACAAGTCCCTCACTCCCAAATCCCACCACAACAACCAAAGCTATGGAGTAACATGAGAGGAAGAAGAAGGAGCTCACAAAGAACTTCAAGATCTAGATCCAAGGTGTTCCCCTCACATAGAGGAGAAAGTGATTGGTGGAAATGTAGATCTAGATCTCCTCTCTCTTTTCCCTAAATGGAAGCAAGAATCATGCAGGGGGGATGGAGAGAAAGCAAGCTCCAAGAGGTCCCCCTTTTATAGGTGCCCACGAATCTGCCTGTTATGTTGCAGAAAAACACAGGAGCGATACAAACGTAGAAGCACCGGTACAACCGGGATTCACGGGGTACCCTGCAGAATAGCAAGGGGCAGTAGTACAACCGCTCGGTGCCCAGTAGCACCGATACAACCAGAACTACCGGTCCACCACCGCCCAACCACCAGTCCAACAACAGATCCGGGTCACCCCAGTTCCAGTGGTGGAGCGGTGCAAGGGCCGGTATAACCATCTGTACAACGTACGTGGTGGTGGCTAAGTCTGGAGCGGTACAACCGCTCCAAACACCAATAGTACCAGTTTGTCAAAGCCATCCAGAGCTAGCGGGCTACCACTGCCAAGTATCACACTGGTACCAGAAAGGTGGTCACCCTTTAGCGGTACAAAGGCGGTACTTAGTCCGGTGCAACCGCCTCGTAGTACTCCTGGTGGTGGGCAAGTCCCGGGAGGTACAACCGCTTGGGACCTGGCGGTACAACTGCCCGGCAACCACCTGGAGCACTATAGCCAGAGGGAATCACCCCTCTAGCGGTAGTTGCACCAGAAGTACCAGACAAGCCGATAAAACCGGTCCTGCAAGCGGTATAACCGCCTCAAGAAAACAGGTAAGACCATAACTGTCGTAACTCCTGCAAACAAACTTTGAAAACAACAAACTCAAGCTTGTTGGATAGATGACGACAAATACTATCCAACAGCAAAAATGCAAAGATGATGCATACAAAATTCGTTTTCGATGAACTCGGGCCAGTCATGAAGATGATCATAAGCTCCAAAACTCACATAGAGAAAAGCCAAACAAGGAATAAGAAAGATCATGATGTCAAGAATGCAATGGTTTGAGATCTCTACGAATGATATGATCAAGCTACTCACTCGCCCCCCTTGATAGTACGACAATCGGTCCTATAACCCTGTCTCCCAACTAACACCATGAGACCGGTAAAATAGAAAACCTATCAAGGACAAACCTATGCCTTGCGCATAATCCACTTGATCTAGATGATGGCGATCTTGACCTCCTCAAGTTGGTCCACCTTTCTTGATTGCGCTGGCTCGATGAAGACTAGTAGATTGCTCTCCCATACTCCATTATGGGTGAGCCTCTCTTCGGCACATCTTCACATGTCCATTGTCACCACAATGGATGGCAAGCTTCAAGCATGATCTCTTCATGATGCTCCACTTGAACTTGCACACCGCAGCCTTGATGACAATCACCACTTGATATCATCCTCCATGGGTTGTATGAGATCTTACTATTGACACAAACCCATGGAAAGATCCCTAACCCCACAAAGAAACCTCACAAAGACCATGGGTTAGTACACAAAGCATAATGGACAATGCTTACCATACCATGGAATCACTTGATCACACTTGGTACATCTTCTATGCTTTGTGTGTTGATCAACTTGAATTACTCTTTGCCTTACTCTTGATCAACCTTATATATTATCTTCTCTCTTCGTAAAGATGATGTCTTGAAGGTAAACATGAATGTTCACACAATCTTCTTCTTCAAGACATGCTTGCAATGAGCTCAACTCTCACATGACCAATTTTTGGATGATACCTTGAATGACACCTTGGTCAACACATAATATCTTCTTATAACATTGAACCAACAAATGATCTTCAAGCAATGCCTATGGACAAACCTTCAAGAATAACTCAAAGCAACCATTAGTCCATAGGGATTGTCATCAATTACCAAAACCAAACATGGGGGCACCATGCTCTTTCAATGGGGAGGCATGCTAAGGAGTAAGCTAAGAGAGAGTATCATGAGGGAGAGTGGGAGTGGCACCAAAGGTTTTGTATGGCAAAGGAAGGATCGTGTTGAGGGGCTAGAGGTGTGACTCGTCAACAGTGGTACTTTGTCACCGACGGGTGAGTAGCAACCACTAGCCAGAGGTGAGTGGTTGTCAATGTTTTGCCACACATGTTCAACAACCTTTTTCACCTCTAGCGGGCCACCTTATGACCCATTAGTGGTGAATTCCCACACCGGTTGTGATACGGGGCACGCCCGTGTGCGTCGATCTTTCACGAATTGGAGGTGGATTTGTGATGGAACACGAAGAACACGAAGAACACGAGGGGAAAATCACAAGAGGAAAACACTCAAGGACAAACTCCGACCACACATCCACTAGAATCACATGAGTACATGAGTATCACGGTCCACAAACAACCAAAGGATACACGCAATGGTAGTCTCCTCCCTCCGGAGGAGGAGGTCTTGAATCCCGAGGGGATCTTCCCTTAGAGGGGCCTTGGCATCACTCCGGATCTTCTCACGTAGAGGGAAATCACTCAACGAGGGAAGGGAGATAATGGAGCTAAGCTCAACAAGTATATTTGCTAAACCTAAGCTAACCCTAGGAAGAGGGGAAAGAGGAGTTTATATAGTCCTAGGCGAAAGGAATGGGTACATGGGCCAAAGCCCGTGGGCCTGTGAGCAGACAGGGTCCGGACGTCTGGACGGGGTCGGACGTCCGAGGCTTCACGGCGGTCCGGACGTCCGGAGGTGGCCGGTCGTCCGAGGATTCGGCTCTGGTTGGGGGTTCTCGGATTTCCATGGCGTGTCGGACGTCCGGGGGCCGGTCGTCCGGGGGTCTTCGGTCTTCCGAGGATTCGGTGCGGGTGCCGGGGTGTCGGATTTCCGGACGGGTTTGGTCGTCCGGGTGCTGGAGCGTGCCGGACGTCCGGGCGTGGTCGGTCGTCCGAGCGCTGGAGCGTCTTGGAGTTTCCTGGCGAGGTCGGTCTTCAGGCGCCGGACGTCCGAGGCTGTCCGGACATCCGAGGGCTGGGCCTTGTCCGCAGCTTCTCCCTTTTCCTTCCAAGCTTGACGTTCTCCGCTCCGAGCATCTTCTAGACCATCTTCATTCCCATTGTACCTGATCATGCAAAGGATCTTCGATTGAGGTAGCATCCAAGTTCCATGAACATCAAAGAGAGAATCATATAGGAGAGATGTCACCTCGTGTTCAATAGCACGAGCCCGGGCTCTGGTCATGGGTCCCTTTGTGGCTTGATGTGATGGTGTAGAGTCCATGGGGATGTTGGTGGGATGCTCCGCATCATCTCCCCCCTCCCCTTGGGGAAGATCCGTCCTCGGATCAAGATCTTCATCACCATGGTAAGGGGATAGATCTGTGACGTTGAAGGTGTCACTCACGTTGTACTTGTCGCGTGGTATGTCGATCTTGTAGGCATTGTTGGTGTAGCGTGCCAACACCTTGAAGGGGCCATCGGATCGAGGAAGTAGCTTCGATTTGCGTTCGTTGGGGAAGCGGTCCTTGCGAAGGTGTAGCCAAACAAGATCACCGGGCTTGAACACCATGGGGTGTTTGTTGACGTTGCGCTTGTTGGTGACGCGTTCCACTTGACGTTCAATCGTGCACCTAGTATCTTCATGCATCCTCTTGATATAGCTTGCCCTTGCACTTGTGTCCATGTTGACACGCTCTTGTAGAGGTAGAGGTAGGATGTCCAATGGGGACAAAGGATTGAAGCCGTAAACCACTTCGAACGGAGACTTGCCGGTGGTGGAGTGACTTGCGCGGTTGTAGGCATACTCGGCGATGGGTAGGCAATCTTCCCATTCCTTGATGTTCTTCTTGATCAACACGCGAAGTAGGGTAGAAAGCGTCTGGTTCATCACTTCCGTTTGTCCATCGGTTTGAGGATGGTATGCCGAAGAGAAAAGAAGCTTGATTCCGAGCTTGGCGCATAGGGTCTTCCAAAAGTAGCTCAAAAACTTGACGTCGCGATCCGAGACAATGGTCTTGGGGACGCCATGTAGTCGCAAGATGTCCCTACAAAAGAGATTCGCAATATGTGAAGCATCGTCTATCTTGTGACATGGAATGAAATGAGCCATCTTGGAAAAGCGGTCCACAACGACAAAAAGGGAATCATGGCCATTTTTTGTTCGTGGCAAACCAAGCACAAAATCCATACTAATGTCTTCCCAAGGTTGGAAAGGTATAGGTAGAGGCATATAAAGACCATGGGATTGAGCTTTTGACTTAGCTTTGCGGCATGTAGAGCATCGGTTGGTGAAGCGGGCAACATCACGAAACATCTTGGGCCAAAAGTACTTGTTGGATAGCGTGGCATACGTCTTGTCGCGTCCAGTGACCCATAAGTCCTCCACTGTGAGCCTCTTGCAAAAGCAACAAACGAAGAGAAGACTCGGGTATACACAATTTGTTAGCACGCATAAGATAGCCATCTTTCATATAATAGTTCTCCCAACAAGTTTTCACTTGGCACATAGCGTAAGGATTAGCAAAATAGGCATCATCCTCATACAAGTCTTTGATGTGCTCAAAACCAACAACATTCAATTCAAGTTGGGTAACTAACATGCATTTGCGGGAAAGAGCATCCGCCACAACGTTCTCCTTACCCTTGATATATTTGATGACATAAGGGAAGGACTCAATAAATTCACTCCATTTAGCATGCCGTTTGTTCAAATTAGTTTGACCCTTTAAGTACTTAAGCGTTTCATGGTCGGTATGGATAACAAACTCATGAGGGCGCAAATAATGTTCCCACACATGTAAAACTCTCACCAAAGCATACAATTCTTTGTCATATATGGGGTAGTTAAGTTGTGCGCCGGAAAGTTTTTCGCTAAAGTACGCAATTGGGCGCTTCTCTTGCATAAGCACACCACCTATTCCATTACCACTAGCATCACAATGCACTTCAAGTGTTTTATCAAAGTTGGGCAAAGCAAGCAAAGGTGCATGAGTGAGAAAAAATTTAAGTTCATGGAAAGTGGTGTCTTGTGTAGGACCCCAAATGAATGGTGCATTCTTCTTGCTCAAAGCATGGAGAGGAGATGCAATAGTGCTAAAGTCTTTCACAAAACGGCGATAGAAACCCGCTAGTCCTAGGAAGCTACGCACTTGTTGCAAATTTGTTGGTGTGGGACAAGTTTTAATAGCATCAATCTTAGTTTCATCTACATGAACGCCCTTAGAAGATACTACAAAACCTAAGAAAACTACTTTCTCAACACCAAATGTGCATTTCTCCATGTTTGCATAGAGTTGTTCCTTTCTAAGGATTTGCAAAACATCACGAACATGTGTAGCATGCTCCTCAAGAGACTTGCTAAAGATAAGAATATCATCAAAATATACCACAACACAATATCCTATGAGTGGTCGCAAAACATAGTGCATGACACGCATAAAAGTACCCGGTGCTTCGGATAAGCCCATGGGCATAACCAACCATTCATAGAGACCAAATTTAGTCTTGAATGCGGTTTTCCACTCGTCACCCTCTTGTATGCGAATTTGGTAGTAACCACTTTTTAAATCAATCTTATAAAATATAGTGGCACCACTAAGTTCATCTAGCATATCGTCTAAGCGAGGAATGGGGTGACGGTATCGAATGGTGATAGCATTGATAGGACGGCAATCGGAACACATGCGCATACTACCATCTTGCTTAGGCACTAGTATCACCGGGACCGCACAAGGACTCAAACTCTCACGTACATGCCCTTTATCTAGGAGTTTTTGGACTTGCCTTTGTATTTCCTTTGTTTCTTCGGGGTTGACGCAGTAGGGATCCTTGTTAGGAAGCGGTGCTCCGGGGATGAGGTCGATGCGGTGTTCGATCCCTCGTTTTGGTGGTAGTCCCGGAGGTAACTCATCGGGGAAAACATCATGGAATTCCTGCAACAACTTAGATAACACAAGAGGAAGATGTTGTGAAGGGTTAGTCCGAACGACTTCATCTTTGCACACAAGTACATAGTGAAGAACGGTCGATGGGCTCTCACTCACATCCCTCAAATCTCGTTTGGTGGCTAAAAGAACTATATCTCTCATGTCCCTCATCGTGGAGTCGCTCATTTTTGGCTTGTGGCACTCACTCTCTTTGAGGTGGATCACTCTCTTACTTTTTTCTCCACGATGGTATGAAGCTTGCTTGTCGGCGATGACTTGACTTGGAGTCATTGGGCGGAGCACATATTGCTTGCCCTTCATCTTGAAGCTATATTGATTCGTCCAACCGTTGTGTGTGATGCCACGGTCGAATTGCCAAGGTCTACCAAGTAGGAGGTGGCATACGGACATTGGAACCACATCACACTCCAAAGTGTCTTCATAAGCGCCTATCTTGAAGGAAACTTCCACAATGTGGTCAACTTGGAGGGTGCCTGAATCACTAAGCCATTGGACCTTGTAAGGATGAGGGTGCTTTTTCTTGACCAATTGCAGCTTGGAACAAAGGTCTTCACTTGCCAAGTTGTGGCAACTCCCTCCGTCGATGATGACCTTGGCGGACTTTCCTTTGATAGCCGCCTTGGTGTGGAAGATGTGGCACCGTTGGTCCTCGTCTTCTTGTTGTTGGAGCGTCAAAACTTTGGAGACAACGAGAGCGGGGCTCGAATCATTGTCGCAAAAGATTTGCGAATCTTCATCTTCATTCACTTGGCGGTGTATGGCCACTTGTTCCAAAGCTTGCATCTCGTCGTAGATCATAGAGTCATAGGTGCCATCGTCGAGGAGGATCATGTTGCGTTTGGTTGGGCATTCGAAGGTCTTGTGGCCTCGCCCTTGGCACGTGAAACACTTGATGGAGCTTGTCTTGGCGGAAGCATCCGGTGTTGGGGTAGATGATGAAGCCCTCGACTTGTATGTGCTTGAAGTTGGTCGGCTTGACAAAGTCGTCTTGTCCTTGTAGCTTGACTTGTCGCCGGTAGGTGTTGTAGATTTCGTAGTGGAAGGTGTCGTTGTCGTAGTAGCTTGAGCACTTGAGCCGTAGGTCTTGGAGGAGAACTTGGAGTACTTGTAGTCATCTTGCACTTGCCGTCCCGCTTTGGTTGCTTGATGCACGAGCTCAAGTAGGTTTGAGTAAGGTTGGAAGTCGACTATCTTCTTGACTTGGTAGTTGAGACCATTCAAGAAGCGTGCCATTGTTTGCCCGTCATCTTCCTTGACATTGGCTCGAATCATAACAATCTCCATCTCTTGATAGTACTCTTCGACCGACTTGGTGGCTTGCTTGAGTTGTTGGAGCTTCTTGAAGAGATCCCGGTTGTAGTGTGTAGGCACAAAACAAGCTCGCATGAGGTCCTTCATTTGGGCCCAAGTGTTGATAGGAGGTTCGTCTCTTTCTCTTCTCCGCTCAATCACTTGTTCCCACCAAATTAGGATGTAGTCTTGGAACTCGAGTGAAGCCATGGCGATCTTCTTCTCTTCATCATAGTTGTGTAGGCGAAAGATCTTGTCAACCTTGAGGGCCCATGACAAGTAGTCTTCGGGATCATTGCTTCCGGAAAACTTTGGCATTGTGAACTTGAGCTTGCCGAAGCGTTGTTCATCATTGTGGTTGGGATGCCGAAGTCCTTGTCTTGGAGGTGGATCCTCATTGACATTGCCTTGTGCATGTCGACGTTGATCTTGTCCTTGCTCATCTTCATGGTCGGGTTCGTCGCGATGATCTTGAGGATGGCGACGAGGTGGACGCCCTTGGTTGCGCCTTTCTTGGTGCTCCTCTTGGCGATGAGCTTCTTCTTGTCGTTGTCGACGAAGTTCTTCTTGGTGTGCTTGGCGAAGTGCGTCTTGCTCGTGATGAGCTTGGCGGTTGCGCTCCTCCAAGGCACGAGTGGCTTCTTGTAACGCGCGATGTGCTTCAAGCGCTCGTTCATGACGGCGATGTTGTTCTTCTTCTCGGCGTCGCTGTTCTTGTTCTTGGCGTTGTCGTTCTTGCTCCAACGCATCTTGATCTTGCTGGCGACGGCATTCTCGAGTGCGGACGCGATCTTGCAATCCATTGCTATGAAATGGATTTTCTTGACGGTGACGACCTTGTGGAGAACTTGGACCGGAGTGTTCGTCACGATGATGATGATGCGCTTGTGGACTTGCGTCGGAAGAGTACGTCATTGAGTTGCGACTTGTGTGACGACTCCTTGTTGATGTAGATGAGGAAGGTGCGCGAGTAACCATCAAGGACCGGAGCTCCTCCATTTGGCTTGAGAGCTTGGTGTCGAAGTATTCTCTTGTGCGCAATTCAGATTCACGCAAGTTGGAGGCGAGGTGGTCGATGCGGTCATTCAAGACATCTTGAGCTTGAGTAATTGCCTTGTGTGAGCCGAAGAAGTGCAACTTGGTGACGTGGTTGTTCACGTCGTCTTCATTCTCCTCGAAGGTCGGGTTTGACATGATGTTCCTATCCATAGCACTCAACAAGATATAAGTGGAAGAGTGAGAAGACAATACCAATTACCGTTCCAAAAGTTGAAAGTGGATCAAGATCACTCAATGTGCAAGTATGAAAATAATAGAATTGTTACCGAAGATCGTCCTTCTCACACCTACACAAATAAGGCTTATAGAGTAGCTTGGTTAGGATAGTGGCACACATTTCAAGCAATTCGAAAGATAAGATTCAATAATGTTGAAAGAGATTCGTAGAATTCGCAAATGAGACAATGTAGATCAATAGCAATGGGTATACATGGAAACACACGCACGGAAGAAAATTGGGGTCATGCAACCAAGGATGAGCCAAAATGTGGAATCCACGGAAAATGCTCTTATTGCACAACACTAGAGAGACGGTAGCACGATTGCTCCAATGGGCATGATACGCACTTGTGCACACCCTAAAATGAACCAAAAGTGTCGTCTGCCTATGCCCGACTTGCTATGTGTGTATGCGGCACGTGTCACTCGCTCAAGTGATCCAAGATGATCAAGTATGCTATGCGAATCTTGTGATGCTATTGCTCTTTTTCTCTTTTGCTTAAAAGCTTTGCTTCTCTTTCCTTTTGCAATGATGTTTAGTATGGTCACAATGCGGGACGTGCACACCGAGATAGCAATTATGTATGCGGGTACTATGTTGTAACACAAAAGATGATACTAAGATATATGCACGCAAATGAAGCTATGCGGAGTATGTATCACTAAAGTGCACAAGTAGCGTAGCCCGGCAATACTCAAAGGCTAGTCTCGATAGGCAGGTAACGCAAATAGGCTCGAGGTAACAATGCAATGGCAAGGGTATATAGCGGAAGAGAGAGTTGTCGCGGTGACCATCCTTGCTTACGGTGTTGTTTGAACGAAGATGAGCTTGCGACAATCCGGGGTGATGATGAGCGGCAATGTCGATGAAGAACCACTCCTAATTAGCCGAAACACCTTAGGAAGTGGCGAGTCTCGCTGCTCAAAATCTCAACTGCAAAAAGGGTGCGGAAGAAATGGTGGAGGAACAAAAAATTTGGCGGAAAATTTAGTTTCGTCAGAGTTGCTCGGACGTCCGGACCGGGTCGGTCGTCCGGCGTCCAGTCGTCCGGCTGCTCTCGGTCGTCCGGAACCTGCTGGTTCCATGGGATGAACACGAACCAAAGAAAAATTTCGGGCAAAATTACGACGATTTTGCGGATGGAATTGATGGGGAAGATGGGGGAAAGGTAGATCCACTTGTTCATAACGAAATCCACGGATCAAAATCAACAAAATCTCCTCAAATCCAACGGATCCAAGAAATTTGGTTATGGCTATTTTTGTGGGGATTTTTGAAATTAGGTCAAAACAAAACAAAATTGGCTAGAAAACGGTGGGTGAGACTCCAAATTCGTGATCAACGTGGCTCTTGATACCAATATGATACGGGGCACGCCCGCGTGCGTCGATCTTTCACGAATTGGAGGTGGATTTGTGATGGAACACGAAGAACACGAAGAACACGAGGGGAAAATCACAAGAGGAAAACACTCAAGGACAAACTCCGATCACACATCCACTAGAATCACACGAGTACATGAGTATCACGGTCCACAAACAACCAAAGGATACACGTAACGGTAGTCTCCTCGCTCCGGAGGAGGAGGTCTTGAATCTCGAGGGGATCTTCCCTTAGAGGGGCCTTGGCATCACTCCGGATCTTCTCACGTAGAGGGGAATCACTCCACGAGGGAAGGGAGATAATGGAGCTAAGCTCAACAAGTATATTTGCTAAACCTAAGCTAACCCTAGGAAGAGGGGAAAGAGGAGTTTATATAGTCCTAGGCAAAAGGAAGGGGTACATGGGCCAAAGCCCGCGGGCCTGTGCGCAGACAGGGTCCGGACGTCCGGATGGGGTCGGACGTCCGAGGCTTCACGGCGGTCCGGACGTCCGGACGTCCGGAGGTGGCCAGTCGTCCGAGGATTCGGCTCTGGTTGGGGGTTCTCGGATTTCCGTGGCGCGTCGGACGTCCGGGGGCCGGTCGTCCGGGGGTCTTCGGTCTTCCGAGGATTCGGTGCGGGTGCCGGGGTGTCGGATTTCCGGACGGGTCCGGTCGTCCGGGTGCTGGAGCGTGCCGGACGTCCGGGCATGGTCGGTCGTCCGAGCGCTGGAGCGTCTTGGAGTTTCCTGGCGAGGTCGGTCTTCAGGCGCCGGACGTCCGAGGCTGTCCGGACGTCCGAGGGCTGGGCCTTGTCCGCAGCTTCTCCCTTTTCCTTCCAAGCTTGACGTTCTCCGCTCCAAGCATCTTCTAGACCATCTTCATTCCCATTGTACCTGATCATGCAAAGGATCTCCGATTGATGTAGCATCCAAGTTCCATGAACATCAAAGAGAGAATCATATAGGAGAGATGTCACCTCGTGTTCAATAGCACGAGCCCGGGCTCTGGTCATAGGTCCCTTTGTGACTTGATGTGATAGTGTAGAGTCCATGGGGATGTTGGTGGGATGCTCCGCATCAAGTTGTCTACATGTCACCATTGACGAATTAACAATGACCCATCATTGATATTGTTAAATCATTGATGGGTAGATTTAGGCCTTCAGTAGTAAACTGATTGGTGTAATGTTATTTCTAGTATTGATGTTAGTTATTCCTTTATAATTGACATCATGTAGTCGACTAGACTGAGGCATTTGCACTCACAGTAAAAGAAAACAAAAGTAGAAGAAAATGAGTTACATATAAGACAAGTGTCTAGTCACATCCCTCTCACTGGATCACGAAGCATAGAAGACATCCCTATATGGTGCTCATTGCATTAGTTTCTTGAGGATTAGCACGGGGCGGTCGTCATGGACAAGTCCCATTAGCTAAGCGGGGAGGGCCATTTTCTTACGTTTCTTCGCTGGCAGTTGGTTTTTGAGCAAATTTTTGTGTTTCTTTCGGTGTCATTTCAGTTTCTTCTTTTCTTCCATTAGGTTTATTCATGCTTTTGCTTTTTCTCTAAATTTTGTTTTCAGTAAAAAACGTACACAAACCTAAAAAAAACTTTCACGTCTTTTTGAGAAAAATCAATAAATTTCAAATTATTCATAAACTGTTAAAAATGTTCACATAATTTTAAAAGCATTCATTTTAAAAATATTGACAAACTCGAAAAATGCCATGTTTTCCCCAAAATTATTAAGGAAACTTTTAAAATTATTCTCAAATTGTTTTAATGGTTGCTTTTTATTAAATAAAAATAAAAAATGTGTAAAACCAAAATAAAATGCCTCTCTCTCGAAGTGGGTTGGCCCGGTCCTGCATGTCTGTCCTGTACGTTTGCTCGACAAACTGATGCAGCGAGCGTGATAAGGCTCCCAATATAGAAGGCCACAAAAAAGATGAGAGCTCCTCGTCAGCCCTCCTTCCATGTGGGCTGGCCTAACTATGCGAGTGAGGAGCTCGCTCGTTTAGTGCATGCGCTCGACCAGTTGACCGTTGACTTTTCAAAAGCAAATGGCTTCATTTTTCGAATTTGGAAAAATTTTGTGGATTTAAAAATGAAAAAAATCATGAATTTAAAAAAATCACGACTCGAAATTTTTTCATCAAATTGGAAAATTTACCCAATTAGAAAAATTTCACAATTTTAAAAAATGTTCACAAATTTTAAAAAGTTCAGGGATTTTAAAAAACATTCAAAAATTTGAAATAATTTCTCCTATTTGAAAATATTCATGAACTGAAAAAAGTTCACGGATTTGAAAAATATATGAATTTGCGAGTTTAAAAAAACTGTGAACTGAAAAAATGACAAAATTGTACGAATTTTAAAAATAAAAAATCATTATATTTAGTAAGAAAAAATAAAAAAGTAAAAAAGAAATATTGTCGATAGCTTCTTTTTGTTTTAGAAAATGGACAGCTTTGAGAAGTTTTCAAAAAGCCGGGGACTCCTTAACCAGCGCATTAAGCGCCGAGTAGGAACCAGCGCGGAAGCGCCCGATCAGCGG
Source organism: Elymus sibiricus (assembly GCA_039707655.1). Taxonomy (NCBI): domain Eukaryota; kingdom Viridiplantae; phylum Streptophyta; class Magnoliopsida; order Poales; family Poaceae; genus Elymus; species Elymus sibiricus. The sequence continues at coordinate 139,429,021 of CM077675.1, forward strand.
GCCTTGCACGCGAGCCGAGCAAAGCATCGTCACAACGGGCGGCCCTCCCTGCGTGCCATGTCCAGCCCACGTGTCCCGTCTCCACCATTTCTCCTCCGACTCCGACCTCTCCAGCCTCGCCGCGAGAAAGAGAAACCCGTCCCGGATGTCGAAGGCCGTGGAAGCACCGGAGGCGCGGGAGAGGGTGCTGTCGTCGCGGCCCTACTGACCACGCCCGCCACTTCCACCGCCGCGCGCCGGCGTCCCCGCCGGCGACGGGTCCTCGATTAGGCCCTCCCTCCTCTGTGTTTGTAAGGCCCCGCTCGTCACCCCTCCCTCCCCCTTTGCTGCGTCATCTGCGTTGCTTGTCCTTGCAAGAATTTTCGGTTGGTTGCTCATAGGGGTCCTTTGACTGTTTTATAAAAAAGCTGGGATTTTTATTTTCGTTTCTTCCCCTTTTTGTTCAGTTTTGAAGTAGGGTTTTTACCTTCACTCAGACGTAGGATTGTAAGTGGACGCTAGATTATTAGTGCTTTAGACGCAGTTTCCCTTTCCTTCTTCGTCCGCACAGTGGTAGATTAATGGATTTATTAGTGCGCTGTCTTGTATGTAGTTAATCCTTTGCAGTTTGGCACTCTTAATTTTTAAAAGAAAAAACCTTGGACCCACGTTGACCCACGTTGAGGGGAGTGGTGGCCTAGGACCCCACTCAAAATATGAAATTCCAGCATAATTTATTTGTAATTTTGGAAAGAGAAAATGCCAAAACTATGTGAATTTGTACAAGTGTGCCCCCACTTCAAATAGTTTCTAGGTCCGCCTGTACAAGCTCTGTCCTTTTCTGAAGAACGCTGGCCTGTTTCATTTCTGCGATTTTCTATTTGAATGCATTCAAAACCATTTTATGTTTCTTTGATTAGATTCTGCAATGCACCTGAAAGTTAAATCTAAGATATCTGTTAGTAATTTTCTTTGATGGAGTATTATCTTTCTGTATCAAATATTTCCTGCCAAGTGCATGATTATGCTACTGTGTGCAAGAGATTAATGAAGATCACTCCTGATGTAACTGTTGATGTGTTACCAAATATTGAATCAAGTGTTCAGTAAGATACATTTTACAAGAAGAATTGGTAGTTTCAGATATCAACAGCTTGTATTCTCTACTCTTATTGGCAGCATTTGAGTCTCTGGAATAATATGTGGCCTCTGTGGGAAGGATAGTCAGGATGCCCATAAGTTGTATTTTCTACTTCTGTATACTGATTTACATATCAAAAGATACCGCAGACAAGTTCTCGAATACTTTACTGCTTGCCTCTTTGAAGAACACGTTCACTGAATGATGATGCCTGTATTTGAACCATTTCAATATCTAGTCGTTTGACTTGTGCTCGATGAAGTCCACTTCTATTTGCAAAGTAATGCTGATTAAGACTTTCTGATGCATCTGTGTGTTCCATGTTACACTTACATGTACTGTTGCCTTACAGGACCGTGTTACACTTATGAGATAAATATAAAAAAAAGTAAGGGAAGAACTGTAAATTTTATATCATATTAGGATCACCCATTGCCATGTTTCTTTGTTTTTCTATTAGGAAGTAAAGCACCCATGGATCTACTGCAAAAGTCTAAGGCTTTGTGCCTGAAGCGCAAGCCCGATGATGATTGCTCGGCGAAAAACAGCAAGTCCCGTCGTACTGAAATTTATAATGTATCTTCTAAGGTGCACAGCGGATCCTCATCAGATTTACCTGCTCACAGTTGTCACAGCCAACCTAATCTTGCTAATGATTGTGTTAATTACCTGAAAAGTGGGGCGCCAAGTCGCGTCGTGTTTTACAAACAAGGTTCATGGTGTGACTTTCCTGAAAAAATAGTCACATCCATTGTTGATGCATTCGAAGGTGACAAATCTAGTATCGTTGTTGTGATGGATGATCAGCCTCTCCTTATTGATTTCTTATCAATGACCTTGGTGAACCTAAAAACTAGGAAACAGCGATCTGTTGCATGGCTTGATGGGACTAACAACTGGTCTTTTCCGTCTTCATTCTTTGATGAGGAAGTTGAAGAATCCGCAAAGTTGAGCAGAAATGTTGTTGAAGGTGCTGCACTAGGTTCCGTTGGGGGTAATGTTATGAAGTCTCCATCTGATGTGGCGAAACAAGCTATGCTTGAAGCCAGCCCTCCAGTTATACAGAGTTCTTGTGCTGTAGATATATTGCGTAAGAAGATTGTACATGTTGAAAGAGGTAGCGAAAGCTTTCTGTTTGTCCAGAACCTTTTCCTCTCTGGTATGGGTTCATTTGCAGTGCCTAACAACATTCTTCATATTCATCGATACTCTCCAAAGGATATCCCTGCACAGCGTAGACTTGAAGCTTTTGAGAAAGAGTTGAGGTTGAAAGGACAGAAGTCTGGCAATGCAAATGCAAAATATGGATGGCTTGGATCCGGAAAGCAAGACATTGTTAGTGTTATAGTTAATGGTTTTGTTAGCACTGGAAAAAACACTCATGATACTGCAATAGGTGATGGCATTTATCTGTCACCTGAAAACCGTGCCTTTACAAGGTTGTCATTTTATCTTATAGTTTCAATGGTCTGTTTTAGTAAACTCATTAGTGGATGTTGCATAACATTCTATCATTTTGCAGTGTTGGTCTTTGTGATGTCGACGAAAAAGGGGTACAGTATATGTTGTTGTGCCGAGCCAAATTGGGCAAAACGGGAGTTATCACACCAGGTTCACAGGAGGAGTTTCTAGGCATATATGATTCTGGCGTTGATGATTGCTCAAACCCAAACTATTATGTGATGTGGCCATCACATCGAAGCACTAATATTTCTCTGGAATACCTTATAAGTTTCAGGCTTGCTCCAAAAGTTCAAGGTATCCTAGGCCGTCTAATGCTTAATTTCTGATCGCATATTTTGACATGAGATAAATGAGTGATCCGCTTTGACTGTACTTATTTCCAGAGTATTTTCATAGCTTGAAGGGTTTATGGCTGCGCCCACCTCCAGCAGAAGTGATGGTGGATCCTTCTATTCTTCAACCAGTGAGTCGCCTGAACTCTTATCATGGTGCTTCCCAATAGGAGCTAACACGTTAGCATACTGTTTACTTCGATGTATCTTTGAGTATTAGCAATTTTTTCTAGAGAATGTTTATCAAATTTTAACTGTACCACCGAGTACTGATCTCTGTGCCTTCTGTGTTGAAAAGCACTTCTAGTGCTATCATAAGCTAATAATTTTCCTATTGATCTGACATCTATGACTTGTATGTAGGTACTGTGTCAAACTGATGAAGGGCCAACCTCTCCATGGATTTCATTCAGAGTGCTCTTTGAGACAATACAAGACTGTATATCGTCATTAGCAAGGGAATTGCTCTATCGCCACTATGAAGAGTTGAAGGTATTACCTTCTTGGCAACTTTTACTATTTTGTTGTCAATTGTCACTGAGATTTGCAGTCAGTTTGCTTCTGGCTATTCATTCAAATGATTTTATTACACAGGAAAATAAGATTACTCGTGATGAAATGGTCAAGAAAATGATGGTAATAGTTGGAGAGAAATTACTTCTGGATTCCTTGACAAAACTTAAATACAGTGTAAGTTAGTCCGGCAGTATACTTTATCTAAGTACACATTTGATGATCACCATGCTAAGAGTAAATTACGCAAGACTGGTGTACAGAGCAATGTTTATGATGGTGTATCATGACTGTCCAAGTTCGTGCTTTGACCAACAATTAGTCCAATAATATTTTGTTAACTGTAACTGTTAACAAAATACTGTTTTAGATATTTACGGTCAGAGAGTGGAGGGAGTACGTGCTGTTCGACAAAGTTGGCATAGTATTTACTGTGTTTTACAATGTTTGTGCATCTTGGAAAGCTATGTTTCCAATGTTGGCCCAAATGACAAATCGATAGTTTAGTCATTGCAATATTGCAACTCTCCCTTCCATTGCTGCCAAAGAGGTTGTATCATGTCATTCTCTACTTTGTGTGCATGCCATTTCAGTGAATTTTCTTATATTTAGTGATTCCCTGTCTGTGGACGTCGTGGGCTTGGATAAATTTGGCCAACCACGTTTCTGTTTATAACTCTTCTCTCCTATTGCAGCCATCATTATGGTACAACGATCCTGCAAAAAATACCATTTATCCCGCAACACTGGGATCTGTCTGCATTGGGACAAGTACAGATGTTGTATCTGCAACTCCTAGTCATGATGATCCAGCACAAAGTGTACTTCGTGAGAATTGTGAACCTGTAAATTCCACATGTGGTGGTTCTCCTGCGAATGCGGTCCATGGACAGCATTCGCCCACCCCAAGTATGTGTTCTGAAAGCTCTTCATCCCGCTGTACTTATTAGAGTATAGGTCGGTTACGGATAGTATGGCTTGCCGGGTTTGAATTGTAATCTATCTCTATTAGTCTTGGAGTCCAAGTTTTGTAATCTATATAAACAGCCCTTTGAGGCCTCAATCAATACAGTTATTATTCTTCAATTATCATGGTATCAGACGCCTAGGTTTTTCCGCACCTGGCATGGCATCGCCGCCAACGCCGCCGCCGCGGCCGACTCGGCCCCTCTTTTCCATAGCCGAGTTCCGCGCCGCCGGTGCCCCTACCTCCTCTACAACCACCCAACTAGCTCCTCTTCAACTACCAATGCTTTCCCTAGCCGACACCATCTCCGACGTCTCCCCCTTCATCCCGCTCTCTCTCGATCTTGGCGCCACCTCTTCAACATCCACCTCGGCCGCTGCGGCCTCCGCCACCACATCGACCCGTCCTACCCTCCGCAGCCCGCCGATCCCCGCTGGGTGAAAGACGATCTCGCCATCATCCAGTGGATTTACACCCGCATCTCCACGGAGCTCTTCAATCTGGTCTCCTCCGACGATGCATCCGCCGCCGAGCTTTGGGCCTCCCTTCAGCAGCTGTTCCCTGGACCGGCCTTGTTCAAGCTTGGCCGATGCCCTGGTCGGCCCCTTCGCCGTACAGCGCCCCGCCTGCTTACACGGGCACGTGGAGCCCTGGCCTCCGCCCGGCCACCGGCTCTCCTGGACTCCTTGGGCCCAAGCCACCGGCGCATGTCTACACCGCCATTCCTACGCCACCTCCCAGCGTGCCAGGACTACTGCCACCCTACTACACCTTGCCAGCTTCTTACGGCACCTTGCCGGCCCCGGCAGCATACTACCAGTCGCCGACCCTGCCCTACGCTCCCATGCACGCTCCTGGCCCCTCTGCTCCTCCACAGCAGCCGGCCTGGGATCAAGCCGCCTTCATCAACGCCATGAACAACTTTACTCTCAATAACGAAGGTACGGATTGGATTTTCGATTCTGGTGCATCCTCGCATATGTCTTCAAATATGAATTTGCTGTCAGCTTGCTTCCCTTCTGTTTTTTCTACGATCACCATTGGTGATGGTTCCACCATACCTGTTTCTTGCACTGGTCATTCTTATATCTCTTCCTCTTTCGCCAATTTTCTTCTCCGCAATATTCTTGTTGCTCCTTCCCTCATCAAAAATCTTATTTCTGTTCGCCAATTTTGTATTGACAATCGAGTAATTTTGGCTTTTGATCCTTTTGGTTTGTCTGTGAAGGATCTGGCAACGGGGAAGGAACTCGCTCGGTACAATAGCACGGGCAATCTCTATCCACTTCATGGCACACCTACATCCACTCCCCGAGCCATGCTTGCATCAGTTGATTTGTGGCATCGTCGTCTAGGACACCCCAATAAAACCACCTTGTCATCTTTGCTTCAAGAATTTTGTATTCCTAGTTCTAGTGTTCCTCATAATCCCTCTATTTGTAATGCCTGTCAATGCGGCAAACATGTTAGATTACCTTTTGGAACCTCTACTACTCTTAGTACTTTTCCTTTTGAATTAATTCACTGTGATTTATGGACCTCTCCTGTCCCTAGTGTCTCTGGTTACAAATATTATCTTGTGATTTTGGATGACTATTCTCATTATATTTGGACTTTTCCTCTTCGTGCTAAATCTGAAGTACATGCCATCTTTCTCAACTTTCGACAATATGTTCTTACACACTTTGGCTTGCCAATTAGATTTATTCAATGTGATAATGGTCGCGAATTTGACAACACTCAAAACCGCAACTTCTTTCTCTCTCAAGGTATTCTTCTTCGTTTTTCCTGTCCTTATACCTCACCTCAAAATGGTAAAGCTGAACGTTCTCTTCGCTCCATTAATGATATTCTTCGCACCTTGCTACTACAAGCTTCTCTGCCCTCTCGTTTTTGGGTCGAAGCCCTTCGCACTGCCACACTACTTCTAAATATTCGACCAACTAAGACATGTCCTCTTTATTCGCCTTTTCAATCTCCTTTTCTCTCCCGTCCCGATTATTCTTTTTTCCGTGTTTTTGGCTGTCTTTGTTTCCCGCACACCGCCTCTACCGCCTCCAACAAACTCGAACCACGTTCACTACCTTGCATTCATCTAGGTCTTTCTGACGATCACAAAGGATATCGCTGTTTCGATCCATCTTCTGGTCGCGTGCTTGTCTCTCGCCACGTCACATTCGATGAAAACACTTTTCCTTATTCTGTCACTAACCCCGCATCAATCCCTACCACCACCACCCCTGCCGCGGCCTCTCTCTCTCCCGCGGCAAGGCCGGCAAGCCTGGCAAGCCCGGCAGTCCCGAACCCGGCAAGCCCGGCAAGCCCGGTAAGCCCGGCAAGACCGGCAAGTCCGGCAAGCCCGACAATCCCGTCACCGGTAAGCCCGGCAAGCCCATCACCGGCAAGTCCGGCAAGTCCGGACAACCCGGCAAGTCCGGCAAGTCCGGACAACCCGGCAAGTCCGACAAGCCCGATCCCGGCAAGTCCGGCAAGCCCGTCCCCGGCAAGCCCAGCCCCGCCAGGCTCCCAACCACCACTCCCACCCAACGTTGTACCCATTCCACCACCTACTAATGATCACATCATGTGCACCCGCGGCAAACGCGGATTCCTTCTACCCACCAAACGCCTCAACCTCACAGCCACCCCAACCCCGGCAACCCTTTCTCCTATTCCCTCTTCTTACAAACGAGCTCTTCTTGATCCTCTTTGGCTCTCAGCTATGCGCGATGAATTTAACGCTCTTCAGCAAAATAACACATGGACTCTTGTTCCTAAACCTCCTGGTGTTAATGTTGTTTCTGGAAAATGGGTCTTTCGGCATAAATTTCATTCTGATGGCACCCTTGCTCGTTACAAAGCCAGATGGGTGTGTCGTGGTTTCTCTCAGCAACATGGCATTGATTTTGATGAAACCTTTTCTCCTGTTGTTAAACCAAGTACTATTCGTGTTGTTCTTAGTCTTGCCGTTTCCTCCTCTTGGCCCATTCATCAGCTAGACGTTAAAAATGCTTTTCTTCACGGCACTCTTAATGAAACAGTTTATTGTCAGCAACCATCTGGTTTTGAGAATCCCTCTTCTCCCAACTCTGTTTGCCTTCTTAACAAATCTCTTTATGGTCTTAAACAAGCTCCTCGTGCATGGTTTCAATGTTTTGCTGCCTTCATTCAAACAGTAGGTTTCATACCCTCCAAATCTGATTCTTCCTTATTTATTTTTCGCTCCTCTTCCCACACTGCCTATTTCTTGCTTTATGTTGATGATATAGTTCTTACGGCTAGCTCTGACTCTTTTCTTCAACATATAATCTCTTCTCTTAGTAATGAATTTTCCATGACTGATCTTGGTCCTCTTCATCATTTTCTCGGCGTTACTGTTTCTCGCACCAAGTCTACCCTTTTTCTCTCTCAACGCTCCTATCTTTTAGACTTGCTTTCTCGTTCTGGTATGTCTGATTGTCAACCCACTCGTACCCTGGCCGACATTGGTGCCAAATTGTCGGCTGATGGTGATCCTGTTTTTGACCCCACTTTGTATCGTAGCATCACCGGTGCCCTACAATATGCCACTCTCACTAGGCCCGACATTTCATACTCCGTTCAGCAAGCCTGTCTTTTTATGCATGATCCTCGTGCTCCTCATCTTGCTCACGTCCACCGCATTCTTCGCTATTTAAAACGAACTCTTGATCATGGTCTTCTCATTAATTCTTCTTCTCCAACAAGCTTGACAGTTTATTCTGATGCAGACTGGGCAGGTTGTCCAGATACTCGATGGTCCACATCCGATTTTGTGTTTATTTGGGTGATAATCTTGTTTCTTGGTGTTCTAAAAGGCAGGCAACAGTTTCCAGGTCTTCTGCTGAGGCTGAGTATAGGTCGGTTGCTCATGCTGTGGCTGAAGCGGTGTGGCTGCGTCAGCTTCTCGTGGAACTTCATCGCCCACTGGATCGTACCACCATCGTTTATTGTGATAACATCTCTGCAGTATACATGGCTTCCAATCCAGTTCAGCATCGTCGCACCAAGCATATTGAGATTGACATACACTTCGTTCGAGAGAAGGTGGCTCTTGGCGAGGTCCGCGTTCTTCATGTACCTACCAGTGCTCAATTTGCTGACATTTTCACCAAAGGACTTCCGACTGCATCTTTCACCGACATACGCTCCAGTCTCAACATCGTTCCTCCTAATGCTGAGACTGCGGGGGGATATTAGAGTATAGGTTGGTTACGGATAGTATGGCTTGCCGGGTTTGAATTGTAATCTATCTCTATTAGTCTTGGAGTCCAAGTTTTGTAATCTATATAAACAGCCCTTTGAGGCCTCAATCAATACAGTTATTATTCTCCAATTATCAGTACTAACAGACAAGATCCTTCAGCACCGATGCTGGCACCTCTAGGTCGTGGTGCCTTTGTGAGGAGTGCGTTGCTCAGTGTTAATGGCTTCGATTCTGCTGGACCAAGCATGGAATATAATGGTCATGATACCCTCGCACGAAGCTGTTCTAAAGGCCATGATTCTCATGTATCAGGACCAACACGTGGAAACTCTGTATCTGTCAGTATGGAAGGTCTGCATTCTGCTGCACCAGGCACGACACCTGAAGCCCATGACGCTCTTGCATCCAATAGGGCACATGAAAGCGTTGCTGCAACTCCAGGCGTAGCATGTCAAGCCTATACTCCAAGTAGGGTTCCTCAGTTCTCCGCAACGACAAGTATGGCGCCTGAGCTTTGTGCACCAAGAAGTATGGCAGCGCATCTCCGTGCGCCAAGAAGTATGGCTCCTGAGCTCTGTGCACCAAGAAGTATGGCACCGCATCTCCGTGCGCCAAGAAGTATGGCGCCTGAGCTCTGTGCACCAAGAAGTATGGCACCACATCTTTGTGCGCCAAAAAGTATGGCGCCTCACCTCCGTGTGCGAAGCAAGGTGCCTAAAGTTCCTGGAAAAAAGACCATGCCTGAAGCCAACTATTCCAGTACAGCAACTGTGGTTCCTGTGATCTGTAAACCTCTTTCATCGAGTGCTTTACCAAAAGAGGACGATCTTCCTACATCAAGCAAGGAGTGCATGACATCAGGTTCGATTCTGGAAGGCCCTGATTGTCCTGCAAATCGGGCAACGAAACTGCAAAACACTCCCAACCTGAGTATGCTGCATAAAAATCTTATTCTCATGCATATCATATCAAGGGATGCATTTTGCATCTTTCTCTCTCTCTACTGATCAAACCTTCTTAACGTCTGTAGGCAGAAAATGTGGCTCCAAAGAATCCAGCAGCACAGTGTGGATCAAACAAGAACCTCCCCAGGATAGGTGTTGACGATAGCAGCATCGCCCTGTCAGCGGACGGCGAGAAAGGCCTGTAGGAGATCCCGTTGTGTCACTGTCAGTGACTGTGTTCCCGCTGAAACCCGTATGTGTGGCGTGATACAATCCGTTCCCTCATTGATGCACATCGACAATTGGTGTTCGCCTGTTACTCTGGCAGGTCTCCGCTCACTCTTGTACAAAAACGAGTAACTCGTACACTTCCCCTTACGCGACGCAAATTTTGCCTTGTCGACTCGAACTGTGGTGGTCAGTTCGTGTTTCTCACATGTCTTCCTACCTGGCTTAGGCAGTGACTAACTGACCATGGGCCAGTTCTCTTCAGCTTCTGCAGAGGATTCAGAAGCTGAAAAGAAGTGTGTTTTGCCCCTCAGCTTCAGTGGCGTTCCTCACACTTTGTACATAGAACTTGAAGTTTCTGAATGCTGTTTGGCTGGTTGATGGGACCGGGTGAGGAATTTTGGTATGGTATGACTATGATGTGATACTAATTACTTTCTGAAATGAAATCCATAAACTGAAACCTTTTTTTCTGTCTCCAATCTTTTCCTTTGAATGCACGCGCGTTTCAATCGAATCGATTATGTCTTCAAGCACATGCTCGGCATCTCTAAGAGAAAGTGTACAGGGCAGGCAGTTTCCCTTCCACCATATCATTGCTGGCCGCCGCCTGCTGCTCCGCTGGTGACTACTACTGAGCATCTGTAAAAAAACATTCCTGTGAGGCGGATGGCATATATAGGGTTAGGTTCGATGCCTTCATCTACAAAGCCCATGGACAAGAATGACGCTCACAGATTCGGTTTCCATTTCCGTGTGTTGACACCAGATTTTGACACGGTACAAAATGCAGTTGAGATGTCTTTAAATGAAAAGGTGTTCAACATGAAAAAGTTCTGCATCGTCAAATTGAACAACTTTGATGTTTAGGTCATCACTTTTCAACCTCATCTTAAGGGCCAAAATTACACTTGAAGTGTCAGGATTTAACTACGCTGACGGCCACCGTCGGCATAGAAGGAGGTATGCCGACCGCCCAGCCGTAGGCATAGTAAGGCCATCGGCATAGCCTGACGCGAGGGATCAGACACTCGCCGAGGTGATGTCTGATGGGTTGCGTAAGCTATTAGGCCATCAAGAAGACCTCGAACGGAAAAACTTACAACGCGAAAAAGTTTTGCCTCGTCGATACGGTCAATTTTGCTTTTGGAGTCATCATCATTTGAGGTAATGTATGGCCTACAGAATTTCTACAAAACTCGGACACCCTAGTCAGCCGCAGGACTCAATCCGACTGGAAGTTAAAGATGGCCTCGTGGAGTATTCAAGATGGCCTTGTTTGGAGAAGTGATGAACAGAAGAATTGTTCGTCTCGTCGAAACGATTGATTTTGATATAAATATCGTCTCAATCGGAGGTCATATGCAGATTCTGCGGCCCGCGCAAGAAGCAAGACAGAAGTTTGGGCCAGATTCGGGCTGAATCCGAGTTTAGCTAGAACTAGGACTCTAGGACGTGATTCGGTGTAATTTTCTTGTGAGGAAAATCTAGATGAATCCTTTGCTTGTACGGGAAGTCCAGCCGCCTCTTATATATATTGGAGGTGACGGCCGATTGAAAACACACACAATCGAACAAATCAATCTATACCACTTTTTCATCTACGTTTTATCTCTCCATCGTTTTTCTCTCTCGTTCTTCGCTGTTCCTCGAGTTTGAGAGCTGCGAATCCCGAGGCTCTAGGGGCGAGCGAATCGACCTAGAGCAGCCCATAGTCGCCGCACTCCCTGACGGGGTCCCTCTCGGGCGTGCGGGGTTTCAGGTCTGCAAAAGCGTCCGCCGGCTGTCTTGCGTATCGCGCTGCCGGACGGTCCTCCTTCGACGTGAGCTGCGGTGCATCACCCCCGGCGTCGAGGGTACACGGTGACGTGTTCGTGTGTCAACACCGTGCATGTTTTTTTGTTGTTGCTTTTGAAGGGAACTTCCATGCATGTTCTAGGTTTGCTTTCCTTTCTCTTTCTCTCTCTCTCTCTCTTTTTTAGAAAAACTTGGAAGTCTTCTGAAAGGTACTTTGGTGTCAAAATGGGCAGGATGTCTTTGCAAACGTATAGACAACAATATCAGAGGAAACTGACCAGGAAGTGTCTCAGGTTGGACATGCCAATGGAGCATCGCAGCTAGGTAGCCTCCTGTGCGACAGCACCAGCGCCAGTGTGGAAACTGGGAAAGGCGGCGGCAGCAGCAGCAGCAGCAGCCCAGACAAAAGGACCGAGGACGATGTTTGGAACATCTGGCTGTTACGTCACGTCGTAGCACCACTACGGCACTACCAACAAATAATGGCATCCATATCTCCGGCGAGATCTCTGCTCGACAATGCTCGTCGGCATCTATCTATCTATCTCCATTCCATCATGGATGGAAGATGCTGCCTTGCTGCTCCGGCGGCCGGCTTTTGTGTTCTGCCGGCTCAGTGCGATAACATACATTGCATTTGCATGTGCACGGTCGACAACAGCCACCGCCACCTGAAACACGGAACTCGCCGTCGGCAGGGAATTTTCTCCCGCGCGGGGCAGTGGTGGCTTAGGAGGAAGGTGACCGTCTCGTTGGACCATGTGTGTCCAGCTCATGTTTCGCTGCTCGATGATCGTCTCGCAGCCGTGCAACTGCCAACTAGAGTAGGATACCATGTGCGCAACAGCCGTGTTCCACCTAATATCCATTGCCATTTTGAAACAATTTGTTCCCCGGTGCTGATCGAGCACACAATCAGGTTACCTTGGCTCTTGGATCGACTGAACTTTATATGCCACTCCCACAGATACCTTGTGTTGTTTCGAACTCAACGAGTTTTCCTGGCGATGCAGATTTCGTCTTGTTGACTCTGATGCCTTGTTAATCACTGTCGCTCGCATATCTTCGTAGCTGGATTAGCCGGCCGTTGTATACAAACTTCAGTGGCATTCTTCACACTTTGCACCACCTAAAACTGAAAGTTACACTACTGGAATCGGCATATACGCCGAGTGCCACGGACACTCGGCAAAGGGGCAATAACCGTCGGCAAAGGCTTTGCCGAGGGTCGCACTCGGCAAAGGGCACCCGGCGTACACCTCTCAGGCAAACAGGAATTTGCCGTGAGTCAATCCACGGACTCTCGGCAAAGCGTTTGCCGAGAGGGATACACGGCCCTCGGCAAAATAAAGTAGCTAACGGACGGCAGACGGGGCCGGCCGTTGCCACGTGGCCACAACCTGACATGTGGGGTCCACACAGTTTTTGCCGAGAGTGGCCCTCGGCAACGACACCCAATAGGAAAGCGCCACGTGTCGGGCGCCTGACATGTGGGTCCGCAGGGTACGCCGGGTGCCGTGTTTGCCGAGAGTGGCCCTCGGCAAAAAGACCCAATAGGAAAGGGCCACGTATCGGCAGCCTGACATGTGGGGCCGTAGAGTACGCCGGGTGCCATGTTTGCCGAGAGTGGCCCTCGGCACAAAGAACCAATAGGAAATGGCCACGTGTCTAGGGCCTGACATGTGGGTCCGCAGAGTACGCCGAGAGGTGCCCTCGGCAAAGATACCCAATAGGAAAGTGCCACGTGTCCGCGCCTGACATGTGGGTCCACAGTATATGCCGAGAGCCATGTTTGCCGAGAGGGGCCCTCGGTAAAGATGTCAGACAGCGCTACTGGTTGGTATCCTTTTGCGAGAGGCCTCTCGGTAAAGATTGTATCTTTGTCCAGTTTCACAGACTTTACCGAGAGCCACTCTCGGCAATGTTTTGCCCAACAGGCTCTTTTGGCTGTTTTGTTTCTTTCCTGCAGCAAAACATATACAGCAGCAGCATATAGTGCATCACACATAGAACATCTCACATATAGGCATCATTGAACAAAAAAAGAAATGATTCTCAAGAACAGCCCACATAAATTTAATAGTGCATAAAACGTGCAATAGTTGTCAAGCACACTCGACTACCACAAGTTTACAAGTCTCAAGATCACACAAGATGCAATAGTTCTCAAGCACATATAAGGAACAGTTTCAAACACAACATAACATGAGGTTCACACGGTTTTGGAGATCGGAGTGGTAACATTAACATCAGAAGACGTCATTACGTTTGGTTCTCCAACTCCACCAACTTGAGGTGGAACTACCGGAACATTGTTCGACCCTTGTGATGGATTGAGCTGTGATGGATTGACCCAATAAGATGAATGCATATGGTAATGCCAAAAATGGTGCATGTCATGGACTAGTTTCTTGGCAATATTCTCAACCACCACATTGGGGCGATCCTTCTCACCATCTATGCATGTAAAGAAATCCTATAAACATGCACACATGTGAGAAGGGTAAAATCATGACTATGGCAAATTTAAACCTTTTGGTATTGACATTGCGGTGTTTGAAAGGACTTACTCAGAAATCGTTCACAACTCACAAGGCTCTGGTATCATAAACCCTCTGACGCATATCCAGGAAATCCGGAGCGAGTTTGTAGTGATCCCATGACCAAGCTGGCTCAATGACACCGTTCGGCAAAGTGACCAGTCCAGGATAATTTAACCTACAAAGACCCCCAATGATGCCACTCGGCGGACGTGGCGGACGCCTCTCACCAGCTTTTATTAAGCTCCTGCATTAGGAAGAGTGAAGTCATATTATATGTGATGAAATGACAAAGGTACAATTTAAATGGGATGAGTCGATATAACCACTTACTTTTCTCCCACTGGTTTAATCAACACGTTTCTATGCACATATGGACGTTTTGGAAGCTTTGAAGGACCACGCAGCCACACTTTCCGTGTGGAAGTAGTGCTGATAGTCGAACCGCCCGACTGTGAGCCGCTCACCTCGTGGTGCTCCGTCACTCGTGAGGGTCCATCCCCACCCTCAGAAACCTGACGAACAACCAGCCTCCTCTCGACGGTGGCGTCCTCCACCACCTCCTCCTCATCCTCCTCATCCTGACCCGCCTCCTCCCCATCCTCTATTTCCTCCTCCAGCCGTCGTGCATCCTCCTCCTGAGGCTGGCGAAGCACCGCATCACAGGGTCCAGGAGAAGAAAGAGGTGCTCTACTACGGGCTGCTCTACGTTCTCCTCGTCCCCCAACTCGTCCTCCTCGTCCCCCTCCTCGCCCGCCTCCTCCTCCTACCTCATCTACTCCTCCTCCTCGTCCGCCTCCTCAAGCCACCTCCTCTCCGCAACCTCGTCTACCTCCTCGAGCCGCCTCCTCTCCGCCTCCTCCTCCTCCTACCCCGCCTCCTCCGCCTCCTACTCCTACTCCCCCGCGTCCTACTCGACCTCGTTTCACCCGGCTTTTTGAAGGGGATCTAGACCCGCCGGTCATTTGGCCTTCTTGGCGGCTGTGGCAACCGATGCAGGAGTGGCCACCTCTTTCACCGGTCGAGCAAGTTGATCATTGTACAGAGCTGCCACATCTTTCAAACTTTCCTTTGCATTCTTGTTGCCACCTGTCATGTTTCAATCACCTGATACGACGAGGAACAAACCAGTTAGTACAGATGATACAACTTGATGTAAATACATTAAATATATCACATACGAAGAATAAATGGAGTTGTCACAATAATACATATAGTTGTTACACACACGAATGCATAGAGTTGTTGCACACACGAATGCATAGAGTTGTTACACACACGAATACATAGAGTTGTTGCACATACAAATACGTAGAGTTGTTACACACACGAATACATAGAGTTGTTGCACATACGAATACAAAGAGTTGTTACACGAATACATGGAGTTGTGACACGCATACATAGTTCTCACACGATTACATGGAGTTGTTAGAAATAGGGGTCAATATTAGGTGCAACATTTGGATCAGGGCTATCATCATCGCTATCACGCTAGTTCATACATTCATCCTCGAAGTCTTCAGGGGGACCCTCATCATCATCTTGCCCCATTTGCCATCGCAGAAGTAATGCCAAATCTTGAGGGTCAGAAACATCCTCGTATTCGTCCTCCGCATTATCTACTTCCATGTCATCCATGGCCTCATGTTCCATAGCATCATCTTCGTGATGCACGCCATCATCTTCCTCTGCATCATCTTCGTCTTCGTGATTGTTTGCTTCTTGATAGAACTCTCCCTCGTATTTGTCAGGGTTTATGTGGTAATCGTCCTTGTTTGGGGTAGGTACCTTGGTATGCGGGGGGTACCTTGTACACGACATCCCATTTCAAGAGATCGATATGTTCCGTAGATGTGCACGCGTACGGGAGATAAAACACTTGTGTAGCCTGTTGAGCCATAATATAGACATCATTTCCTGCATATTTCGATGCTCGTTCAACTTCGACCCAGCCAATACTAGGGGTCCGTCTCACTTTCTCAGGATCGAGCCAACTGCATTTCAATACGATGGGCTTCACACCTTGTAAACCACAGTATTGTAGCTCATATATTTCTTTGATAGTTCCATAGTAGTGACGTCCATCTGTCCCTAGACAATGGACACTACTATTTATTGACCTTCGATTGTGCCTCTCACGCGTGTGTTTATCAGTGTGGAAGCGATACCCATTCATGTCGTAAGCCTTAAATGACTTGGCCTCGTATTCAAAACCTTTGGCTACTTCTCTCATTTTGGCATCCATATCAACCTCCTGGTATGCCTACAAGATTAATAGGAGATTGTCTGGTTCATTAGTGGAAGCATTACCGGCAAGTAAGAACAACTTGAAGTGTACATAAAGTTAGGGAAGTTACTTTTCGTGAGAACCAAGAAATGAAACCGCCATCAACATTGGTATCTTCAAGAAGGTTTGCTGATTCTTCATCGCTAGGGGGCCGTGGTAGCTTCCAGAATTCGTTCTGGAATTCCCTAGCAATGAGAAGAATTCGAGTTAGGACTCAAGAATAGTGAGTACTTGTCAATGAAGGTGTTCTACACTTACGTTATGTACGGCTTCACTTCTTCCATGTTGGTCAAGACATAGATCATAAGAGTTGACCACTCGATAGGTGAAAAGGTCTTCCACTTCGGTCCACTTGCTTTGCCACCATAACCTTCGAAGAGGCTAAGGTCGGGAACATTACTGGTGGGTTCTTCATTGTAATGAGGAGCTGGATTTAACCTAGTCTTAATACTGTCATGATAGTACTTTGTCGTGGTCGTTGCCACCTCCTCGTTCAGGTATGCCTCGGCTATGGAGGCTTCGATGCGGGCTTTATTTTTACATTTTCCACGAAGATGCTTGAACTCCCGTTCAGGTGCATACTGCCATCGGAACTGCATAGGTCTTCCCATTCTAGCCTCATACGGGAGATGTAAGATCATATGTTGCATCGGATTAAAGAAACCTGGCGGAAATACCTTCTCTAACCTGCATAGCAAGCCAGGTGCTTGTTCCTCCAACTTTGCAACCACTTCATAATCTAATTCTTTGGCACAAAGCTGGCGGAAGAAGTAGCTCAACTCCGCCAGCACTCGCCAAATATCCTCTCTGACATACCCTCGAATCATCACGGGCATTATCCGCTCAAGCCATACATGGTAGTCATGACTCTTGAGGCCTCCTATTCGCTTTGTAGCCATATTCACTCCCCTCATGATATTAGCTGCATATCCATCAGGGAAGTACAACTTGTTCACAATCCATTGGAGAATTTCCTTCCTTTGGGGGATTGAAGGGGTGAAAGGGGCTAATGGCTTCTTCCAAGAATTACCTTTTGCACGAAGCACCAATTGTAATTTTGGCATGTTGCATAGCTGGGCTTGATCGATCCTAGCCTTAATGTTATCCTTTGTCTTGTCGGTGTCGAGGAGTGTGCCGAGTAAAGCCTCCGCAATATTCTTTTCAGTGTGCATTACATCAATGTTGTGTGGAAGGAGAAGATCTTTAAAGTAAGGGAGCCTCCATAAGCTTGGAATGTGAGTCCACTGGTGTGTCTCTCCATATCCCACAAAACATTTCCCATTGGGATTTTTCTCGAGAGCATCTAACTCATCCTTAAGCTCGGCACCGGTCATAATAGGTGGTGGCGGGTCATCAACAATAACACCTTTCCGAAAGTTCAGAGTGTCTTGTCTGTATGGGTGATCAAGACAAAGGAACTGCCGATGTTGATCAAAGCATACGTACTTGCGACCCTTAGCCAGCCAAATGAAAGTCACACCCTGTCGGCACACTGGGCAAGGCCACTTCCCCTTTACACACCAACCACAAAATATCGCACGTGCTGGTAGGTCATGTAGCGATGTGTGGTACCAGATATGCATATTGAAGTGCTTCTTTGAAACGGCATCGTATGTCCTTACCCCAGTGTTCCAAGCAACAAGTAAGTCGTCCACCAGTGGCTCCATGTACACACTCATATTCTTCCCTGAATAGTTAGCCCTGCAATTATCAGCGTCAGGAACATGTGATGTCGTTGCATGCAAACGCCAGGGGGCAGATTCAGGGGGATAACATATACTGGCCAACAAGTGTATACGGTAGCCATCAAACCATATGTATTGAACCCATCGGTTGTTATCCCAACAGCTGCACTCTTCCAGTCATCCACTTTCTTATGAATTTGAACAAATTTCTTCCATGCTTCACCATCACGTGGATGTTGCATCTTTTTTGTATTGTACATCTTCCCTTCGATGGCCCATCTCATATATTGGGCAGTTTCCTCGGTCATATAAAGCCTCTGGATCCTTTCTGTGAATGGAAGATATCGAAGGATATTGACGGCAATTTTGAGCTGCCTCTTGCTACCGTCATCATTTTGTACCTCAATATACCTAGAGGATTTGCACTTGACACAGTAGTTCGTATCTTTATGTTCATTTCTAAATAACATGCATCCGTTTGGACAAGCATGTATTTGCAAATACGGCATCTTAAATGAACCGAGGATTTTGTTCGACTCGTACATGTTCTTTGGCAATATGTTTTCTTTAGGCAGCAGGCTAGCAATAACTGACAATAACTCATTGAAGCAAACTATGCTTATGCAGTGGGTTGCCTTCAGGGCCATTAGGCGTGCGATGCCATCTAGTTGAGTAACCTCTGTATGGGCGTGAAGGGGTTTCTGTGCCGTAAACAAAGCTGCATGATACTCTTCTGGGCTTTCCGGCGGCTCCTCGGAGTTCGGGTCCTCCCGCGGATCGGCACGGCGGATGTCATCTAACAGGTTTTCAATCCGAGTATCATATTCGTCGGTGCGCTGTCGCACCACCTCCGCTCTGGACTGTTCTGTCTCACCGTGAAAGATCCACCGGTAATAGCCTGGCGTAAACCCATATGTGCCTAAGTGTTTACTCATAGTAATCTTATCTCTTTCAACCTGGTTATCGCACTCCGTGCATGGGCACCAAATTCCACGAACTGACGTTTCTCCAGCAAATACTAATTCCAGGAAATCATTGGTCTTTGACATCCACTCAGGGGTCATACCCTGCAGGCTGGGATGTCTGGTGTACATCCACTCACGATCTTCCATCCTCTGATATAATGTGAAACACACACATAATGTTTTTTATGTAACAAGTGGTTCCATCAAGTTTTACGACATGCATTGAGCTATCTAATAGGTAAAGATATGTCCTAATCCCACCCGAGGATGTGTAGGCTGGGTCTGTTTCCATGACGTACTCTGATCCGAGACAAATTTTCAGCAGCACCTCCCTGCTGTTCTCCAAATACACATCTCGGCAATAAGCCGAGAGGATGTGTATCCAGAGAACAACAAGGAGACACCGTCGAAATTCTGTCTCAGATCGAAGTACGGCATAAAAACGACCAGCCTACACATCCTCGGGCTGTCCATGGAAAATGTGGACAATTCGAAAGAGTTTAGGTTATAAATATGCAAAGACTTACATATTTATAAATACAACCCTTCCGAACGGGAGACGCCTAGGTTACGCGACTATTTAGGTGATCTACAAAAAATGAAAACCTACACATGAACGGGAAAAGATTACCCTTGAAGTGTGCGATGGAATTCACTCTCTATTGTCAAAATAGATGCATGTCCTGCACGAAAGAATGAAGTAGTGTCAATCATATGTCCAACACACACACATCAACAACACTCACTCACACACACTCACACTCACACTCCTCTCTCCCTTCGAGCTTGCTGCTGTTGGACTCACCAACGGGGCAGGGGGATGGCGCAGGAGGTGGAGTACGGCGGCGGCGGCGGTGGTGGAGCACGGCGGCGGCGGCGGCTTTGAGGGGCGGCGGCGGTGGTGGAGCACCGCGGCGGTGGCGGAACCTGTGAGGGGCGGAGGCGGACGCGGGGGCGGCGCTGAGGGGCGGGGGCAGTGGTGCAGCACGGCGGACGGGGCGGTGGCGGTGGTACTGGAGCACGGCCGCGGCGGCGCCGGCTCGGAGGGCGGAGGCAGACGAGGGGGGTGGACGGGGACAGAGGGAGAGGAGAGTGAGAGATGAGTGTGGGCGCGCGATTTAGAAATTTTGGATAAGTCCCCGCGGGAACCATTTCCGAGAGTCAACTCAACAAGGAACTCGGTACAAGTCTTACCCTAGATCTAGGGTTCACCTTTTTCCGAGAGTGGCTCTCGGTAAAGCACAAACCCTAGATCTAGGTTTCACCCATTGCCGAGGGCGGTTCTCGGTAATGTGTACTTTACAGAGCGTTACTCTCGGTAAACTACCTAAACCTAGTTCTTAGCCGTTCCCCTTTCTTTATACCACTCCCTTCACTCACTTCAGATATCATTTTTAGTAGCTAGCTTTGCATTTATATTAAGAAATTTATTGCACTGCTAGGGTTTCATCGCCGGAAATTCCAAACCTGCAAGGCACCACATGAAATCATGCCTGGAAGCGGCATGGGAAATCCTTTGTGATGTCCTTGCGGCATGCCTAGGCCTTACGCAGACGAGGGAGGGGCATGCCATGGCACCTAGGGGCAAAAGTACCTCGGTGGCATGCGTGATGCAAAAGTTTAAATCCTCGGAAAATCGTACGATGCCGGAATTCCTCAAGAGCTGGCACGGTGTCATCACAGGGCCAATGTAGGGTGTGGTAAAAGTTTGGGCGCGTTTCAAATAAGCCTCCCCTCAGGCCACTTGTAAACCGCACCATCTCCGACGTAGTCTCTGGGTATCGAGAGGGAACGTGTCCGGTTTGTGCAGGAAGTGCGGGTCCTGTTGCTCCGTTGGCCTCGAAACTTCTCGTGCTCTCAAAGGAGACCATCGCATGACACGTGCCCCGCCCCCGCATTTTTCGGACCCGCGTGCAATATTCGAGAAATTTATTGCTCTGCTAGGGTTTCATCGCTGAAAATTCCAAACCTGCAAGGCACCACATGAAATCATGCCCGGAAGCGGCATGGGAAATCCTTTGTGATGTCCTTGCGGCATGCCTAGGCCTTACACATACGAGGGAGGGGCATTCCATGGCACCCAGGGGCGAAAGTACCTCGGTGGCATGCGTGATGCAAAAGTTTAAATCCTCGGAAAATCGTACAATGCCGGAATTCCTCGAGAGCTGGCACGATGTCATCACATGGCCCATGTAGGGTGTGGTAAAAGTTTGGGCGCGTTTCGAATAAGCCTCCCCTCAGGCCACTTGTAAACCGCACCATCTCCGACGTAGTCTCTGGGTATCGAGAGGGAACGTGTCCGGTTTGTGCAGGAAGTGCGGGTCCTGTTGCTCTGTTGGCCTCGAAACTTCTCGTGCTCTCAAAGGAGACCATCGCATGACACGTGCCACGCCCCCGCATTTTTCGGACCCACGTGCAATATTCGAGAAATTTATTGCTGTGCTAGGGTTTCATCGGCGAAAATTCCAAACCTGCAAGGCACCACATGAAATCATGCCCGGAAGCGGTCTAGGGCGTTGACCGGCACCGAGAGGGGGTAGGCCACGGTGAATACCTCGTTCTCCATGTTACCGCAGCTCTCCGTCGTCATGTTTTTTAGTTTACAATGCTTAGAAGTTGAGATTTTTAAAGTCATGGTATTTTCAAACTTTAGTCATAAAAAGGTTTGAAATATCAGACACAAAAAGGAAGTGCCAAAAGAAAAACACAAAAAAGAAGGAAAATAAAGTAGTGGCACAATAGTTACCGAGAGTCGAAATATGGCTCTCGGTAAAGTTAACATGTACCGAGGGTCACTCTCGGTAAAGTACCTAAGCCTAATTCTTAGGCGCCGTTCCCCTTTCTTTCTCTCCCTCACTTCTTCCCCTTTCCGCCGCTCCCGTCCCCATCTGTCGCCGCCGCCGCGCCCGCCACCATCTGTTGCCACCGCCGCGCCCGTCCCCATATGACGCCACCGCCGCCGCCGCGCCCGCCACCATTTGTCGCCGACGCTGTGCCCAGCTGCTGACGCCACCGCCCCCGCCTCCATCTGTTGCCGCCACCGCGCCCAGCTGCTGACGCCACCGCCCCCGCCTCCATTTGCCGTCGCCGCCGCCATCGCCGCCTGTGCCGGCGCCTCATGGCCGGCCCCCGGCGCCGCCGAACGCAACCGGTGGCGCACCAGCTGGTCATGCCTACAGGTACTCCACTCCTCTCCTTTCCTATAGTGTATGAACTGGGCATTTGTAGGTGGACATTTGTTAATCCAATTTGTAGATGGACATTTGTAGATGGTTTGTAGAATGGTTTGTAGAATAGAGTAGGCATTTTTTCCATCATGAGTATTGCCTGGAAAATGAAAATAAGGAAAACATGAGCATAGGCCTGGCAAGTAACTTTTTCCATCACTAAAGGGAAAATCTATAATAAAGTAGTGATTGTTAAGATATCAACAAAAAACATAAACCACGTTAAAGAAAAATTGATGGGAAAATTAGTGCTCTAGCGATAAGTATCCGGTGTTTTCAGATTCGGAGGGGGCTCTAGCGATAAGTATCGGAGAGTCATGAATCGTAGGTTGACCCACACCAGCAACTCTGGTACGACCGAGTTGTCCGGCTCCCACCAGCTCACTGCCGATGAGCACCCATCATCGGATGACGATGTCGGAGGGTCCTTTCAAGGAGATGATCCACTCGCTACCGAGTCAGGCGACATGGTGCCATCAGACGGCTCGGGGTCTACGTCGAGCAACACTTGCAAGAGGAAGAAATCCGGGCGTGGTCCGGGGAAGGTCCCGGAACCAACGGCTCCCACCGACCGTCCTCTCATAACTCCGAGGGGAGATTGGTAAGCATTTGATTTGCAAATTATTTTGAATACCACAACTTTTCCACTCACATATGCTTGTCTTTTTCATCATGCAGTCAGTGGGAATTTCTCCCTACCAAGCCTCCAAAGGCTCGATTGCCGAACCACGTCATCGGCTCCCTCGTGAGGAAGTACTTCCCCGGGTTGGCCAAGCCAAATGATGACGACCCGCCATAGCCAGGTTTCACCTGGGAGCACTACCAGCACACCAAGGATGAGCACGTTGTCACCATGGCCACCCGGGTCATCGACGGTTTTCATGTAAGCGTCTTTGCCACTTCATTGTTCCATATCCGAATTATTGTAATTAACCGCCATATGCTTTCTTGTAGGAAGCATTTTCTTGTGTGGATGGTGAGAAAGACAAGGCAACAAAAGCCCTCGTGAAATCAGCCCGGAAGATACTCTCCGACATCAAGCACACGCTGCGGTACAAGGCCATGATGCAGTGTCGGCCGCTCGATGACAAGGGTGAGAAGATGACAAGGAAAATTGCTTGCCAGATGAATTTGGAGAAAGAAGAATACTTGTCGGTGGTAAGTGACACTATTGGTTGTTAGTACTTTGAGTCATCCGCCGCTTGTTTGATGCATCAGTCAATGGTTCGTTTTTGTCTGACTAGCCGAGGGAAAACTGGATGAAGGAAGATTGTTGGGAGGCCCTGGCTGACATGTGGAGAAGGGTGCTGAACGCGCCAAAATGCCAGTCCCGTCACATGTCCAGGGGAGCCGGGACCTAACCACTCTGAAGCAACACATGGTATGTGGAATGAGATGTTAACTTTTTCGCACGGTGCATCTCCGTTCATTAAGGTTGATGGTTACTTTTGCAGGAGTCGACGCTTGGTCGCTCGGTCCACATCTTGGAGGCCTGGAAAGAAGGCCACAAGGGGAAGGATGGCGCCGAGTTCTGCAGCCAGTCGGCGCATGAGAGGTACGAGACCTTCAGAGAGGTCTTCCAGGAGGTGCACGGGCAGGACACCGAACCCACGTCCAAGCCACTTGATCCAGAGCTGCTTATCATTGCTGGTGAGGGGAAGGGCCATGGCTGCCACCTCCTTTGCAATGGGGCGATCGCCACCTCCTCGCATCGCAAGCTCCACGAGATACGCGCGTCGAGCACAAGCTCAACGCCGTCCATACGGAGTCGCCCGACCGCCGCGTCACGTGAGATCACGCGTCTCAAGGTTAGCATCATAACCGTTCATTTATGCCCATGCCTCGAAATACCACCCTTGCAACCTATATGACCGTAATGCATATTACAGAATTTATTGGAACAACGGGCTGCTGAAGAGGAGCAAAGGTGGCAGGTTGAGGAGCAGAGGCGCCAGGCTGAGGAGGAGAAAAGAGAGAAGGAGAGCACAGCAACGAATGAAAGGTTCAAGCTTCTCGAGAAAAAACTAGAGGTAGACCATTCTCTAAATTTTGCCCCATTCATTATTTAGCGACGAACAATGCTAACGGGACTATACTATTATAGGCTCTTATGCAATCTGAAGGCGTTGGAAATGATGCCCCTCCTCCTCCTCCTCCTCCAGGAGCTTAACCCGATGGAAATGATGCCCCTCCTCTTCCTCAAGATGGTTGTATGATGTGAACCTCTATGTGATGTGCATGTGTTTTGCAAGTAGTGAACTTTCACAAGTAGTGAACTTGCGTGATGTGTTATGTGAACCTCTATGTGATGTGCCTATGTGTGATGTGTTACTCGATGAATTTCTAGGGAGCTAGGAGCTCCCACATTCATTTGTTATGATAACATTTTTTGCACTGCATATATATACAGAAATTGCCCTGTGGTTGTTTTCAGTTGCAGGGATCAGATAAGAAATAGCTTAAAAACAGAAGCAATGTGACGCATTTCCGAGAGCTACACTCGGAAAAATACATATTGCCGAGAGCTGCTCCCGGAAAAGGGGTCGCCTGAACTGAAACTACGGTTGTGCCACTCCTTTTCCGAGTGTACCTCTCGGAAAAGGAGTCAGCTGAGCACTTTATTACTATATACATATTGCCGAGAGCTGCTCCCGGAAAAGGCGTCACCTCAACTGTTGTGCCACTCCTTTTCCGAGTGTGGCTCTCGGAAAAGGTGTCAACTCAGCACTTTATTATTCTGTTCTATTTCCCTGTTCTGTTTCTTCTGTTTTGTTTCCCTGTTTTGTTTCTTCTGTTTTTCCATCTAGCTAGATCAAATATGCATGCATAGATATCTCCATCAATTTGAATACATATCGGACAATATACATATATCCATCAAGTGCATACATATATATCCAACAATATATAGATATCTCCACCAAGTGCATACATATATATCCAACAAATTCGGAGCCAAAAGCAAGTTCATGAGTGCAAATAGGTAAACATAAGCTCCTTGAGCTCCACCGGTATGAACATAGCATGTAAGTGCATCAAGTTCGCATCCATGAGCTCCATCGTTCACATTTTATTAAAGCATCTGTAAAATAATCACGAAACATATTTCATCAGTTATATAAAAAGAATAACGAAGTGAGACAACAATAGAAAAGAAATAACATTTATCCCAATGTATACTAACCGTGCACAAGATATCATCAACACCAAAATAACGACGAACTGGACGAAGATTATCAGATTCTTCATGCCACCTGTCGTGGGAGCGAGTCTGACAGTAGAAGGTAGGGGTACGTAAGGAGAGGGCAGAGTCCTAGCTACGGCGTGGGTGTACACACAGATGTATGAGTTTAGGCCCCTCTCGTGGAGGTAATAGCCATATGTCTCAGGTGCTCGGTAGCTCTTTGTCGAGTGTAATTGGAGTATCGCTACAGGGGGTGCGAACCAACCCTTATGCCAGAGGGGAGGGGTGGCTTATATAGAGTGTGCTGCCCCTCATAAGTGACCGGCGTTTAAGGGTCAGATCGTGGTTATAAAGACGTACGTTACTGGTAACGTACAACATAAATGCTATTAATGGTCTTGATGAATGCCTGCCCGTTAGCCTCCCTGGGGTGACTTCTGGGCTTCTGTGGTCGACTGTCTTCTGGTCCTTCCGAGTGAAAGGTAAGCGTCGAGTGAAAGGTACCTCCGAGTGTATGTTGTCGAGTGACTTGTATGTCTTGGTGATTTCAGTCGGAGACTTCCTTGTAGCTCTTAAGCTTTCTGGGGTAGTGTCTTTAGGTAGGGCATGTAGGTCAGGCCTATGACCCTACCCTAGGTACATATCCCCATCATTAGCCCCCGAATGGATCGGGGTTCGAGTGTAAAAAGTGTCAATGCAGGTTCTGACAAGACACAAAAATTCCGAGTGCATTTTGAGGCTTCTTAGAAATCTGCGTCGATTGGAACCTTTATCGTTCGCCCTGATCGATTCTGTCTTGAAGTATATCCGAGTGAAACTGAGCTCGAAATCAGGTCCGAGTGAAACTGAGCTCGAAATCAGGTTCGAGTTGTCTGCAGAGTCTTCTGATGTGACGGTTCGCTCCGTCGGGTCCGGATTTTACGGGATTCAAAAATTGGATAAAGGCGCGCCGAGCTGGGATGACGCAACCGCAAAGGCAAGCGAGGACCCGATGCCTCGATTACCGCGCCGCCAAAATCGCCACGTACCGCGCCTCCTCTGGATTCGGGATGCCCAGAGATCTGACAGGCCCGCAGGTCAGTGACCCACACGGGCGGATATAAGGGGCGACGACGCCGGTGCTTGGTACAGTATTCTTCCCCCAAATCTGCTCTTCTCCTCCTCTTCCTCTGCTTAGCTCCGCGCCGACGACCGCCGCCGCCATGACGAAGGGCAAGACGGAGAAGCTCGAGCGCGCCAAGAAGGGAGGAGCCAAGGCAAAGAAGCCGTCGGGCGCCCGGTCGACGGTGCCGCCGGGGTGGATCCAGGGGGATTTCCTCCAATCGACCGTCACGGCGGAGGATGTGCAAAATCTCGTCGTTGACGGGTTGATAGCTGCGGAGTCCTGGAGATTGCCGAAGGGGGAGACCGAACCAGAGCCACGCGACGGCGAGCGAGTTCTGCTTCTCACTCACATCGAACGAGGTTTCTCCATGCCACCCCACCCGTTCATCCGCAGTTTCCTGAACTATTTCGGGGCGCAGCTCCACCATTTTCCTCCGAATGCGATTGCCTATCTTTCCTGTTTCATAACCCTGTGCGAATGCTTCTTGGGCTGTCCTCCGCATTGGGGTTTGTTTAAACACATATTCTCTATTAGATCTCAATCCGTCAAGAAAGCCAATCCCAGTGATAGCAAAACCAATGTAATCCAACTGTGTGGTGGCTTAGGGATCCAAAAGAGAGGTAGGAGTGCATTTCTCTCTATGACCTTTCCTGATTCTGTCCAGGGTTGGCAGTCGACATGGTTCTATTGCAAGGATGTTGTGTCACCAAATATGTCGATTAGACTTCCTCCTTTCACCTTGGATCGACCTACCACTCCCAAACCACTGTATGTGACAAAGGTAGAGAAAATCCAGGTAGGGATCCTAGTGAACGCTGTATCTGATCTCATCCGCGGCGGAGTGACTGGCTTGGATCTCCTTGAAACATTTCTCAGTCGACGGATCCAGCCTCTCCAGGCCCGGGATCACACCATGTGGCATTACTCGGGCCCTGAGGATACCACTCGGACTCATCCTGAAGAAGTTTCCGACGAGACTGTCTCCCAGTGGCTCAGGAGCATCACCGGAGCCTGTGACAATCCCGAGGGAGCGAAGCGAATTCCGCCCTTTTCTGCTTTGAACCCACCAAAGAATCTTGTGAGTTATCACTCCGTCGATTATTTTAATATCTGTCGAGTAACTGGATCTTCAGTCGACTGACTTTGAAGCTTGTATCTTGCAGGAATTTACAAACATGTACTCCCCCGTGCCAAACGGAGAACAGTCTGACGAAGAAGAAGGGAGCGTAGATGACAGCGCAGACGGCGATTATGCCAACGACAGCGAGAGCAGCGATGACGACCTGGAGGAAGGCGAGGTGGAAGCTCAGGTCCCTCTGCGCCCTGGGCGTCGCACCAAGCATCAGGAAGACCCAGAGGTTGCCCCGAGCAAAACTGTGGCGTCGAGCACAAGGAACCCAAAACGCGACCGCACCGCAACACCGGGGTCGACTGAAAAAGCTGCGAAACAACTCAAGCCGGACGCGCCAAAACCTCGGAAGGCCCTGCCTCGCATCAAGATTGCTGTGCCTGTTGCCTCAACGTAAGTGTTTATTTCCCGCAATTGTGATTGTGGCACTTCATGTCTCTGCTGACCGAGTGGAGTTTATCCGCCAGAGCTGCTACCTCTGTGACGTCGCCCCAGCGAAATGATGGGGACCATATGGAAGTGGACACTCCTAATGCGGCCACCTCCCAACGAGGTATAACAAACCCACACTCTACTCTGTTTTTTGAAGAATAATCGTCGAGTGCCTTGATTAAAATTGCCGATTGATAGCTGACGAAGTCATCGAACTGGAAGATGACGAGGAGCTGCAGCGAGGAACGCAAGATGAAGCTGTGCGTCTGGAGGCTCCACACGTACACACTCGGAGAACATCGTCAGGACAGACGCCCCATGGGTCGACTACTGCGACGCCTCCAGCCCTTGTGGCCCCGCTGTCGAGTGCTCCGCCAGCCACTTCAATTCTGGTGGCTTCAACACCTATTGGACAACATGAAGCACCACATGCTGCCTCAGTTACAGCACCAACTCATTCGATGCCCGCATACCCTTTGTACCACGTCCCGGAGGACCAAACTGGAGCTGCCAAGGAAGCTATGATTCAGGCTGGGCAGATGATGCTGCGAACAAAGGAGGCGTATGAAGCCAACAAGTTAGCCTATGATGCCAGCTCAGCGCTTCAAGCCAACGTCCGAGTAAGTGCTATTGTAAGTTCATTTCCGATTGAATTCCTGTCCATCTTGATTTTACACCCACTGGGTGTTTTCTTCGCAAGTAGATCAGGTAGTCTCTGGTCCAGTGGGGGCACGCTGAGTGCACCCACTGGGTGTAGTCCCCGAGACCGTTGTCGAATGACGAAGGCATCGACAGGGGTCTTAGAGTTGGTTTGAAAGTTGTTTTCCATTCGACAGTACAGTGGGGGCACGCTGAGTGCACCCACTGGGTGTAGTCCCTGAGACCGCCGTCGAGTGCGTGCATCGGCGGGGGTCTGATAGAAACAATGTTCGCTTGCTTGCTTCTTTCATACTCTGACAGGCCAGACCTGGTCGAGTGTTTTTGTATCCAGTGGGGGCACGCTGAGTGCACCCACTGGGTGTAGTCCCCGAGACTACTGTCAATCGTTGACGATGGGCAGTAGTCTTAAGAACCATTCTGCAGGTTTCATGGACATCATTTCCATCAACCATGATATGACGCTGTATAGGGTTGTGGGGTGGAGCGGCGAGCCGCCTTTCAGTCGACTGCACTTGTACTTTTCCACTCGGAAGTAGAGAAATATCCATATCGACTGAGCCCCTTCTTTGCTGATTTCAGAAAGCCTGTGGGCTCGGGACCAAGTACGTCGAGCTGGAGAAGGAAAAGAATCGACTTCTGCTGGATCTGGAGCTGATGAACAACAACCTGGACCGTGCACAGACCGAACTGAAGACTTTTGGAGGTAATCTTTGTCGATCAATTGCATTATCACTTTCATCTTCCATTCTTTGAACCGGGTGAATCCACTCGAACAGACGTACGTGATGAGAACCGTCGTCTCCGAGCGCGACTCAACAATGTTATTTCTTTAGATACCATGAAGAAGGCGCTCGAGGACAAGGACAAATCACTTGCTGATGCTCAGAAGGAAGCGAAGGAGAAAACTGAAGCCGCCGAGAAGAAACTTGCTGCAGCCAGTAAACTGGAAGAAGAGAACGCCAAACTCAAGCAGGAATGATCCGACTGGATCAAGAAACTTGAAGTGCAGACCAAGGGAAAGAGTGCTCTGGAAAAACACTTAGGAGACTTTGCGAAGAAAATGTTCAACATGCTTGAAGGTGACTTTCATCTGTCGAATGAATTTCTTTGATTTCCTCAGAACGGCATTGTGATCACCTTTTCTCTTTCTCTTCACGCAGAATTCTGTCAAGACTTTGAGAAGGAAACCGAAGAAATCGAGCCCAATCTGGACCCCACGGAGTCACTCGTCGGAGACGCCGTGGCCATGGATATGTTTCGACTCAAAGCTCGTCTTAAGAGTGTCCAAGGATATGTCACTCGGCTGAAGGCTGCATTCGAGAAGGTCGACAAGGAGTTGTGGCCTGAAGATTCTCTCCAGACTGACCTCGAGTCTATGATGACTCGCCTCAACGAAATTCCCAGTCGAGTGCAGGCGTGGAAGAAATCCGCTGCTCGTTGTGGTGCTGATGTGGCACTTTCACTCGTCAGGGTTCATTGCAAGGAGGCCAGGGAGGACAAACTGAAGGCTCTCCGAGTGATCAACACAAAGAAACTGCAGTTTGAAGATTTCATGGAGACTTTCATCGAAGCAGCCACTCGAATCGCCGACGGAATTGACCTGGATACTTTTGTCGAGCCTTCAAGCCCTACCGGAGCTTGAAGAAGTATGTTGCTTTCAGTTAAAACTTTATTTGCCTCGGTATGCCGAGTGATGGTGTAACCGATTAAAACTTCTTTCAGGCCTTAAGCCTGAGAACTTCCCTTTGCGCGAACAAGTTTTTGCTGCGCCAGAGATTCTAGTCTTACTCGCATTTTGCTTTCCGACATTTTGCTTGGTTGAATTTAGGACTTAGGCGAAGACTGGTTCGCAGCTAAGTTCCGAGTGTTAGGAATACCTTACACTCGGCAGGATTTTTTAACTTAGGTGAAAACTGGTTCACAGCTAAGCCCCCGAGTAAGAGGATTGCTCTTCACTCGGAGAAGTTTTCTGAACTTAGGCGAAGACTGGTTCGCGGCTAAGTCTCCGAGTGTATTGAATGTTATACACTCGGAAGGGTTTTTCACTTAGGCGAAATGGATTCGCAGCTAAGCCCCCGAGAGAGAGGGTTGCTCTTCACTCGGAGAAGTTTTTGAACTTAGGCGAAGACTGGTTCGCGGCTAAGTCTCCGAGTGTATTGAATGTTATACGCTCGGAAGGGTTTTTAACTTAGGCGAAACGGATTCGCAGCTAAGCCTCCGAGCAAGAGGGTTGCTCTTCACTCGGAGAAGTTTTTGAACTTAGGCGAAGACTGGTTCGCGACTAAGTCTCTGAGTGTATTGAATGTTATACACTCGGAAGGGTTTTTCACTTAGGCGAAACGGATTCGTAGCTAAGCCCCCGAGAGAGAGGGTTGCTCTTCACTCGGAGAAGTTTTTGAACTTAGGCGAAGACTGGTTCGCGGCTAAGTCTCCGATTGTATTGAATGCTATACACTCGGAAGGGTTTTTCACTTAGGCGAAACGGATTCGCAGCTAAGCCCCCGAGAGAGAGGGTTGCTCTTCACTCGGAGAAGTTTTTGAACTTAGGGGAAGACTGGTTCGCGACTAAGTCTCCGAGTGTATTGAATGTTATACACTCAGAAGGGTTTTTCACTTAGGCGAAACGGATTCGCAGCTAAGCCTCCGAGAGAGAGGGTTGCTCTTCACTCGGAGAAGTTTTTGAACTTAGGCGAAGACTGGTTCGCGGCTAAGTCTCCGAGTGTATTGAATGCTATACACTCGGAAGGGTTTTTCACTTAGGCGAAACGGATTCGCAGCTAAGCCCCCGAGAGAGAGGGTTGCTCTTCACTCGGAGAAGTTTTTGAACTTAGGCGAAGATTGGTTCGCGGCTAAGTCTTCGAGTGTATTGAATGCTATACACTCGGAAGGGTTTTTTACTTAGGCGAAACGGATTCGCAGCTAAGCCCCCGAGAGAGAGGGTTGCTCTTCACTCGGAGAAGTCTTTGAATGTGAAATTGTGCGATCGGAATCGACAATAGACTGCGGAAGTCATAACTTAACAAACGACATCGTCTGGAGCACTCTTATTACATCAAAACAACTCAGTCGTCAAGTATAAAAGTGTCGAAGCAAATCCGCCTTCCAGGCGCGTGGCTCATCAATATTCTTCTTCAAGTTGAAAAGATGGTACGCCCCGTTGTTCAGCACCTTGGTGACGACGAATGGGCCTTCCCACGCTGGGGCCAACTTGTGGGGCCGTTGCTGATCCACTCGGAGCACCAGATCACCTTCGTGGAATGAACGGCTTTTGACGTGTCTCGCATGGAAGCGGCGAAGGTCTTGTTGATATACAGTCGACCGGATCAGGGCCATCTCTCGTTCTTCCTCTAGGAGATCCACACCATCTTGTCTAGCTTGCTCAACTTCGTCTTCAGAGTATAGATCTAGTCGGGGGGAATTGTGAAGGACGTCACTTGGCAGAACGGCTTCAGCTCCATACACAAGGAAGAAAGGAGTGCGTCCAGTCGACCGGTTAGGAGTCGTCCTCAAGCCCCACAGAACAGACGGCAATTCAGTGACCCAAGCTCCAGCAGCATGATCAAGATCTCGCATGAGCCGAGGCTTCAGTCCTTGGAGGATAAGGCCATTCGCTCGCTCAGCTTGACCGTTAGACTGGGGGTGCGCAACGGATGCGTAGTCCACCCGAGTGCCTTGAGAGGAGCAAAAGTGTCTGAACTCTTCCGAGTCAAAGTTAGAACCATTGTCTGTAATGATACTATGGGGGACTCCATATCTGAAGGTTATTTCTTTCATGAATTTGATAGCAGTGCGGGCGTTCAGCTTCTTGATGGGTTTAGCTTCAATCCACTTAGTGAACTTGTCGACTGCAACCAGTAAGTGAGTGAATCCACTCTGGCCTGTTCTAAGGGGTCCAACCATATCCAAGCCCCATACAGTGAACGGCCAGACGAGTGGAATAGTCTTCAAGGCAGACGCAGGTTTGTGTGACAGGTTCGAATAAAACTGGCATCCTTCGCAGTGATCGACTATATCTTTGGCCATCTCATTGGCGCGTGGCCAAAAGAAACCCGCTCGGTAGGCTTTGGCAACAATTGTCCTAGAGGACGCATGATGACCACAAGTTCCCGAGTGAATCTCCTCCAAAATCAGTCGACCTTCTTCAGGAGAAATACACCGCTGAATCACGCCAGTCACACTTTCTCTGTAGAGTTGTCCATCCATAACAGTAAATGCCTTGGATCTGCGGACTATCTGTCAAGCTTCATCTTCATCATCTGGGAGTTCTTGCCTCAGAATATACGCAATATAAGGAACAGTCCAGTCGGGGATGATCACTAAAACCTCCATAACCAAATCAATAACTGCTGGGACGTCGACTTCAGTCGGATCTGAGGCGCTCTTTGCTTGCGAGGGCTCTTCAGTGAAAGGATCTTCCTGTACCGAAGGAGAATGAACGTGCTCGAGAAATACATTGCTGGGGACAGGTTTCCAAGTGGATCCAATCTTTGCCAGCTCATCAGCTGCTTGATTCTTCACTCGGGGAACATGATGGAGTTCCAAGCCTTCGAATTTCTTCTCAAGTTTCCTTACTGCATTGCAGTATCCTGTCATAGCAGGGTTCCTGACATCCCACTCTTTCATCACTTGATTGACCACCAAATCAGAGTCGCCATATACCATCAGGCGCCGGACGCCGAGTGAAATGGCCATACGCAACCCATACAAGAGTGCTTCATATTCAGCTTCATTGTTGGAGGAATCAAAGTGAATCTGCAAAACATATCTGAGTTTGTCGCCTTTTGGGGACACCAGTACTACGCCAGCACCAGACCCATTCAGCATCTTCGAGCCATCAAAGAACATGGTCCAGTGTGCCGAGTAAACTTGGATCGGTTGCTGCTGTTCAGTCCACTCGGCCAAGAAATCAGCGAGGGCTTGAGACTTGATTGCTTTTTTGCTTCAAACTTGATGTCAAAATAGAGGAGCTCAATAGCCCATTTGGCCACTCGACCAGACGCATCTCGATTGTGGAGAATTTCAGACAATGGAGCATCACTGACGACTGAAATTGAGTGATCTTGAAAATAATGTGCCACCTTCTTAGCTGACAGATATATACCGTACACAAGCTTCTGGTAATGTGGATATCTTTGCTTTGAAGGAGTCAACACTTCAGAGACGTAATAAACAGGACGCTGGACTTTGTAAGCTTTACCTTCCTCTTCCCTCTCGACAGTGAGAACTGTACTGACGACCTGATTAGTAGCCGCTATGTACAATAGCAATGGCTCCTTACTGCGCGGAGCAGCAAGCACCGGCTGGGTGGAAAGCAGAGCTTTGAGCTCGACAAACGCTGCTTCAGCTTCAGAAGTCCACTCGAATGTATCAGACTTCTTCATCAGTCGGTATAAAGGCAATGCCTTTTCACCGAGACGAGAAATGAATCGACTCAATGCTGCCAAGCAACCTGTGAGCTTCTGGACATCGTGCACACGCTCAGGGCTTTTCATTCGGGTGATGGCACCGATCTTTTCAGGATTAACGTCGATTCCCTTTTCAGAAACGAGAAAACCGAGTAATTTGCCGCCAGGAACACCGAAAGTGCACTTAGTCGGATTTAGCTTGATATCATATCTCCTCAGATTGGCGAATGTTTCAGCTAAGTCGGACAACAGGTCGGAACCTTTGCGAGACTTGACGACAATGTCATCCATGTAGGCTTCAACATTCCGAGGAATCTGATCGAGTAAACATTTTTGAATCATGCGCATGAAAGTAGCGCCGGCGTTCTTCAAACCAAAAGGCATGGTGATATAACAGAAGCACCCGAAAGGGGTGACGAAGGCTGTCTTTATTTCATCCGGACCAAACAGACGGATCTGATGGTAGCCAGAGTAAGCATCCAGAAAAGATAGACGCTCACACCCCGCAGTTGAGTCGACAATCTGATCAATGCGGGGGAGTGGAAAATGATCTTTCGGGCAGACCCGATTGATATGTTTGAAATCAATACACATGCGGAGTGACTTGTCCTTCTTAGGGACCATAACGACGTTTGATAACCACTCGGAGTGGTAAATCTCACGTATGAACTTAGCCGCCAAGAGACGAGCCACCTCCTCGCCGATTGCTTTTCGCTTCTCCGTTGCCGACCGACGCAAATGCTCCTTCACAGGCTTGGCCTTCGGGTCAACTCTCAACCGGTGCTCAGCCAGTTCCCTAGGTACACCAGGCATGTCAGCAGGCTTCCATGCGAAGATGTCCCAGTTCTCACGGAGGAACTGGATGAGCTCGGCTTCCTATTTGCTGTCGAGTGTCGTCGAGATGTTGGTCGGGGCAGCTGTTGGATCTGTCGGGTGAATGTTCACTTTCTTCACTTCTCCTGCCGACTGAAAAGCTGACTCGGAAGCGGGCTTCTTAGCGCGCAACAGGTCGGAAGGATCAGCGTTTTTCTTGTATTCTTCCAATTCGACCATGGCCATCTGATGATCGGCAATCTTGGAGCCCTGCTGAAGGCACTCCTCAGCCCTCTGTCGATTGCCAGTGACTGTGATCACACCCTTGGGTCCGGGCATCTTCAGCTTGAGATACACGTAACATGGACGGGCCATGAAACAGGCATAAGCCGGACGACCAAGGATGGCGTGGTATGCACTCTAGAAGTCCACCACTTCAAATGTCAATTTTTCTTTGCGAAAATGCTTATTGTCACCAAACACCACATCCAACGCTATTTGACCAAGTGAACGGGCCTTTTTCCCAGGGATGACGCCATGGAACTGCATGTTGCTTTCACTAAGTCGGGACATCGGAATGCCCATCCCCTTGAGGGTATCTGCATATAGGATGTTCAGACCGCTTCCACCGTCCATCAAAACCTTGCGGAGTCGAGTGCCCCCCACAACTGGGTCCACCACCAACGCTTGCCGCCCGGGGGTAGCAATATGCGCAGGGTGATCTGACTGATCAAACGTGATAGCAGTCTGAGACCACTTGAGGTATGTGGGGGTAGAGGGAACCGCCATGTTAACCTCCCTGTTGATAACTTTCAGTCGACTCTTGCTCTCCACATCAGCAAAAATCAACAGAGTGGCATTGATCTCAGGAAACTCTTCTTTATCTTCATCATCTCCCTTTTCAGGGTCTTTTTCACTCGACTGGCTCTCTTTGAACTGTTCGATCAGCAAACGGCACTGTCGGGTGTTATGCTTTGGCAATATTAAATTGCCCTCTTCATCTTTCCTCGTGTGGATTGCACACGGTAAATCCATAACATCGATACCCGACTGATTCTTTGACTTCTTGGGGGTGAACTTAGCTTTGGACTTTCCTTTATTTTTGGCCTGAGCCGCCAGAGCGGCCGCTTCTGCCG
Source organism: Elymus sibiricus (assembly GCA_039707655.1). Classification (NCBI taxonomy): domain Eukaryota; kingdom Viridiplantae; phylum Streptophyta; class Magnoliopsida; order Poales; family Poaceae; genus Elymus; species Elymus sibiricus. The sequence continues at coordinate 139,465,182 of CM077675.1, forward strand.
GAGCGGGGGGATCAGCCTTGCGCTTCTGCTTCCGATTGGAGTTTCCGCCTGCATCATTGTCGACTGCTTTTCCTTTACCGCTTCGGAGGCGGTCCTCTTCTTCCCCATTGGCGTACCGACTGGCAATCTCCATCATCTTGCTCAGAGAAACATCACCAGTGCGACCAAATTTCAGATAGAGCTCTCTGTATCTAACACCAGCCTTGAAAGCACAAACAGCCTGGTGTTCGGAAACATTCTCCACCGTATGATGCAGGGTGGACCAGCGCTGAATGTAGTCTCGCAAGGTCTCATTGGGTTTCTGAACACAGTGCTGCAAATCAATCAAACCAGCCGGACGTTTACAGGTGCCCTCAAAGGTTCTGATAAACACTCGGGCCAAGTCCTCCCAGCAATAGATGCTAGAGGGAGCCAAACGATTCAACCAAGCTCTGGCCGAACCATCTAACATCAGGGACAAATGCTTCATGGCTATGTTGTCGTTTCCTCCACCAATCTGCACGGCCACTCGGTAATCATCTAACCATGTCTCGGGCTTCGTCTCGCCAGAAAACTTGCCAATTCCAGCCGCCAACCTGAAGTTGGGGGGAATCTCTGCAGAGCGAATGGCTCTGCTAAAACACTCGGGACCAGACACAACAGCTCCACTTCCACTCGGATAGTCTCCGTTACAACCATCTCTGTGGGCTCTGCCTCTGTCGACCCGTCTTTGAGCGAGGACATCCCTTGCGTCAAATCCAGGATTCCGCTCATCACCGAACGGGCGCCTATCATCATTGTGCCGGGGCACATAGGAACCACTCCGCGGAGGAGAAAGCACTCGACGGCGGTCATCGCGGTGATAACGGGGAGCAAACTGATCTCGCCCCTGATCTCTGTACCGATCTTCATGGAAGTCTCCGCCTCTGTGGCGCAGGGGCGACCCAGGACTGTGGGCCGATTGAACTGTTTCTGCCCTGGGTGAATTGCTATGTAATCTGTTCTGCGACTGAGAAACAGCCGCATTCTGCTGCTGCACTGCTTCGAGCAGCGTTCTGATCTATTGCAAACCTCTACCGGCTTCCGAACGTGATAGCTGTATAGAATCTGCAATCCTAGCAGCTGCCGCAACATTCAACACTGGAGTACGGAATACCTCGACGTTATTCCGTGATCCACTCGGAAACAACTGTCGCTGATGTCGATTGGGACGCGGCGGATGCTGTCGAACACGCTCGTCGAGTGCCTTCTGCATCCCTTTGAGTCGAAGGCGAGTCGCCTCCATGGCCTGGGCCTCAGCAGTCGTGCCGACGATGGGAGTACGGAGAACATCCTCATCCCGGTGTTGCTGTTCATTCGACGTTCCACCAATCTCGCGTCTGGCGGGACTGAAACCAGGCAGCGGACTCTGATGAGAGCCAGCCATAAAAACTTCAGCCGCAGGATCGCAGCTCTCTCACTCGGAGGGAACGCCAGACCGATCTGACGCCGAGTCGAACACGCCGAAAAGTGACTCGACGGGCTCGATGGCCGCAATCTGCGGGGACGAAGCCTGGCGGGCCGCCGCATGTCGCACCCAACGCTGTAGCCGCGAACGACCGGATCGCTTGCGACAATGAACAGCATGGAGGGCCGACACGTACGGAGTCGACGGCTGAAGGAGAAGAACACCATAGGAGCTTGCGCAAAAGTGCGTCGCCCCACGACTCGGGAGCGCCTCAACGTCCAGAGGCGCCTCCCGGAGCCATGCCGAATCGTCGGCGATGAAGGTGAGCGCTCCGAGACGGATCTCGCAGCCCAGGAACAAATCACCGCCGGATGACATGACGAAGGAAAACAAATGCAACCTCGCCGGAAGTCGCTTAGACGCCTGCCCCACGGTGGGCGCCAACTGTCGTGGGAGCGAGTCTGACAGTAGAAGGTAGGGGTACGTAAGGAGAGGGCAGAGTCCTAGCTACGGCGAGGGTGTACACACAGATGTATGAGTTCAGGCCCCTCTCGTGGAGGTAATAGCCCTACGTCTCAGGTGCTCGGGAGCTCTTTGTCGAGTGTAATTGGAGTATCGCTACAGGGGGTGCGAACCAACCCTTATGCCAGAGGGAAGGGGTGGCTTATATAGAGTGCGCTGCCCCTCATAAGTGACCGGCGTTTAAGGGTCAGATCGTGGTTATAAAGACGTACGTTACTGGTAACGTACAACATAAATGCTATTAATGGTCTTGATGAATGCCTGCCCGTTAGCCTCCCTGGGGTGACTTCTGGGCTTCTGTGGTCGACTGTCTTCTGGTCCTTCCGAGTGAAAGGTAAGCGTCGAGTGAAAGGTACCTCCGAGTGTATGTTGTCGAGTGACTTGTATGTCTTGGTGATTTCAGTCGGAGACTTCCTTGTAGCTCTTAAGCTTTCTGGGGTAGTGTCTTTAGGTAGGGCATGTAGGTCAGGCCTATGACCCTACCCTAGGTACATATCCCCATCACCACCAAACCAAGTCTGACATACAGCCTTGCTTACTCCATCATCGCGCTTCGCGCTGCGGCGCCGGAGCTGGGAGCAATGATACTCAAACGAATCGTACATATCAGGATGACTCGGTTTGAGCAGGAACTGGGAGTAATGATCATCTGCCTGCTGCCTAGTTGGAAATCCTTTATAGTCGGTATTGTTGTAACCGTTCACCTGTTCACGACATTCCTCCCACGAATCGTACACTCCAGGAGACCTCCCTCTACACACGGCATACCACCTCATCTACCAATAGAAGAATATGATTTGAACAAGCAAAACACGAGAAGCAACAAAAGTTTAGAAGAGCACAAGCAAAACATATCCAACATAAGCATTAATGATTCATATACCCAAAAGCAACATCACAAGTTCTATTCAAGTTATACTCCGAGGCTACATCAGCAAGTACATTCACTACACTTCTCCTAAAGTGGGGTGATCGGTGGCCGGTGGGGTGGAGGAGGGTGCCAGCCGGTGGGAGATGGGGGGCACCTATGGGGGAGGGCACCGGCCGGTGGAGGAGTCCGAGATGTAGTCAGTGAAACCAGTGATCGTGGAGTCAGAGCACGTGGGGCCATCCCCCACATTGGAGGACCAAGCGTCGTCGGGAATGATGGTCAGTGGACTCAATGGTGGGGCCTTGCTCTCCTTACGCGGTGGGCCTTGCTCTCCTTACGCGGTGGAGCCTTGCTGTCCTTAACCGCGGAGTCATCGGCGCGCTTCTCCTTAACCGCGGAGTCGACGCTATAGGAAGCTGCGTCGTCGAAGGAAGCCATAGCCACGAAATCGATCGCTGTTAACACCTTGCTTCACACAATGAAAAATAACATAAGAATCAAACATCAAAGATCACTCTAGCTGGTGGTGGTATATATGGTGGACACTCTCTCACGGGCATTTTGACTTTCGGTGATGGTCAAGCTGGGCAAGTCCATCGTGCGTGACAAATGGACATCACAGGACAAACTTGCGCAGATCGACCGCCATCTGCAAAAGTCGATTTTCTTCCTCCAAGAACAAGTCTCATCGACACTCTCTCTAGTGGTGGTATATATGGTGGACACTCTCTCACGGGCATTTCGACTTTCGGTGATGGTCAAGCTGGGCAAGTCCATCGTGCGTCACAAATGGACATCACAGGACGAACTTGCGCAGATCGACCGCCATCTGCAAAAGTCGATTTTCTTCCTCCAAGAACAACTCTCATCGACACTCTCTCTGGTGGTGGTATATATGGTGGACACTCTCTCACGGGCATTTCGACTTTCGGTGATGGTCAAGCTGGGCAAGTCCATCGTGCGTGACAAATGGACATCACAGGACGAACTTGCGCAGATCGACCGCCATCGGCAAAAGTCGATTTTCTTCCTCCAAGAACAACTCTCATCGACACTCTCTCTGGTGATGGTATATATGGTGGACACTGTCTCATAGGCATTTCGAGTTTCGGTGATGGTCAAGCTGGGCAAGTCCATCGCGTGTGACAAATGTACATCACAGGACGAACTTGCGCAGATCGACCGCCATCAGCAAAAGTCATTTTTCTTCCTCCAAGAACAACTCTCATCGACACTCTCTCTGGTGATGGTATATATGGTGGACACTGTCTCACAGGCATTTCAACTTTCGGTGATGGTCAAGCTGGACAAGTCCATCGTGCGTGACAAATGTACATCACAGGACGAACTTGCCCAGATTGACCGCCATCGGCAAAAGTCGATTTTCTTCCATAGCACTCATCCATATAGCATTCATGCAAACAAACATCTAGCATACATTCATCTAGCATTCATCTAACATCTAGCATTTCATCCAACATGGCATTCATCTAACATGCATCTAGCATTCATCTAACATTTCATCCAACATGTAGCACTCATAACATCTAGTAAACATCTAACCATCTAGCATTCATCTAACATATATCTAGCATTCATCCAAGCATACCAAAAAAATGAAGGCGCTGTCCGGAGAGGGGTGGGGGTGCCGGCGGGGAGGGGAGGGCGCCGGGCGGGGAAGGGGGGCGCCGGCCAATCGGGGAGGGGAGGGGAGGGGAGGGCGCCGGTCGGGGAGGGAAGGGGAGGGGAGGGCGCCGGTCAGGGAGGGGAGGACGGCCGGTGGAAGCGTAACTAAAATGAAAAGCCCCACGGGGAAGAAACTTAAGTGTCCCGCAGAAGTTTCCCGAGAGTCTGTCGGTGCGGCTCTCGGCAAAGGTCAAACCCTAGATCTAGGGTTCACCTTTTGCCGAGGGTTGCTCTCGGTAAAGATAAAACCCTAAATCTAGGTTCGCCTTTGTACTGAGTGTTGCTCTCGGTAAAGAGCAAACCCTGCATTACCTTCTGCCGAGGGCATTGCCGAGATTAGCTCTCGGCAAAGACAGTCATATTATTCATTTTATATATTTAGCAAATAATTTAAAACTTTTACTGATAAATGTGACCAGTGGGACCACATGTCAGGTAAGAAAACGTTTCTGTGACGTGTTTTTACCGAGAGCTATGTCTCCGCTCTCGGTATAATTGAACTAAGTGATGGCGCCGTCAGTTCCCAACGGCCATGCCACGTGGCTTCTCTTTGCCGAGAGTGGCTCTCGGCGTATGCCCCATTTGCCGTTCGGTTTTGTTCGCCGGGAGCCACTGTCGGCAAAGGTTCTTAGTTGCCGTGAACCCGCGTTTGCCGAGGGTGGCTCTCGGCATATATTTGTTTGCCGAGTGCCCGTGTTTTGGCTCTCGGCGAAGAGCCTGACACCCGGCGTATAAGAAAATTCCAGTAGTGTTACTAATATGTTCGGGGTTCAAGCTTCGGTTATGCTGGTTGATGAGGCTGGAGCAGGTAGTACATCATTCTAGTATTATGTTATTGGTTACTTCTTCAAGTGAAATTCGTAAACTGAAACCACAAGTCAAATCCTTAAGGCATGTTGCTGGAATCGATCATGTCTTCAAGTACTACTACATGCTCAGCATCTTTTACACGAATGGCACGAGATAGGTCAGCTAATTTGCCATATACTGTCCGGCCGTATGGCTGCAATATGCCGGCCGCCGGCGGCTAGTGATTTGCAGGGTATCTTCTGTAAGGAAACAGCTGGGATTTATCTGGGCCGGATGCATGGAAAGAATCTGGTTCGATTCGGTGGCCACTTGGACGACGAAATCCGTTGACCAGAATGGCGCTCGTTCTAGGTTCGTTCTCCATTCTACGCCTATATTCGACAGTCCTAATAAGTTCTGATTTTGCTCTCTTTTCTTCCTTCTAAGAGGACTCGACGTCTTGGGCAACATCACAAATGAATTGAGCAGGTCAGAAACTCAGAAGTGAGTCGGCGAGTCTAGCGAATAGAGAAACAAAAGAAAAGAAGCGGCAACCGGCGGATGAGTGGTCCCACATGAAAGTAGAATTCCAGAGTTGCATTTTAGTAGATTTGACTTTTAGAAAGAAGAACAATGTTGCTAGGTTGTTAATTAACTGCAACATCTAACCGCATAAGAGGTACTACTCTACATAAGTGCACAGAAGCACCGATAAAAACTAGCACGGCATCATAAAAGGTCTTGCCAAGTCCGAGCTGGTTGAGTTCAGGACCTAACACAAATATCATAAAAAAGATACACGGCATCCTGTTCATAAAAAAGGATACACGACATTCTATTGTCAAAAAACAAATACACAGTTGAGAATCAGCACTACACAAATTTCTAGTGCCCATCAGCCAATGAACGTGAGAACAAAGGGCTGGTCCTGAGATTTTGAGGGCCCGGGACGAAACCAGAAGCCGAGGCCCTTAGTTTTTCTATGTTATAATAAACATTTATTTGGTCATGACTCTCCGATTGATCTCAAACCCCACATGCTTGCACTCTTTTACAACATTATTAATGCTTTGTTGATTCTTACCTTATTGCGGGGCTCGAAATGATCCTAATAATCCAAGCCCCATACTTTGCCCATAAAATTTAATGGGAATTTGTAATTTCCAAACGTTCTCGTTATCACATTAGATCCGAACGACCTGTTCCAGCGCAAATCCCCCAACCTCGCGCGTGAAAAGAATTCCCGAAAAAAATGTGCGTCTGGTGGGGACTCGAACCACCAGATCATAAGGAAAGATGCCTCTCGGGGCATCTGAGAATGATTCGAGCCGTATGAAGGGAAACTCCCACGTACAGTTTGTTTTGGGGGGGAAGGAGCCCGACAGGGTCCCCCCACTGACTTGGCCCGGGCCTAAGTGAAAGTGCAAAAGTGAAGTGGTGGGCCTACCCATCCCAACCTGGGGTATGCTGGGATTCGCGAAGAGCAGCACCTTACGATGTTCATGACCAATCGGATCTTGACGTACCAGTAGGTACCAGAGGAGATCGCTATGATCGTTACTGTATCCGTATCGAAGAGATGCGACAAAGTGTTCGGATCATTGTGCAATGTCCTAATCAAATGCCTAGTGGCATGATCAAAGCCGATGATCGTAAGCTATGTCCTCCATCACGATCTCGAATGAAACTATCCATGGAATCGTGCGCCGTGTGAAACGTAGATCATCGCCGTTCTTAACCGAGACTCAGGTTAAGCTCCGTCTCGGAACCGCCGTGGGGTTAGGAGTAAAGCATCCCGAGGTTGGCGCATCTCGTTGGGCGTGGAGAAGCATTGGGAACCCCAATATCTTTCTTCGGAGCAGTTTCTTTTCCCGTCCCCTCGCCCCGGCATAGCGCTTCGCTTCCGGTTCTTCGGAAGAATCAACTGACTTCTCCCTTCTTCATTGATCCGGGGGAAAGGGAACCGTCTACCAGTTGGGAAGCTAGACATCAAGGTTGTGGCTTGATGAGGATAACTAAGCTGACACGCCGGAGTTGGCTGCTGGCACAACAGGGTGGTGCCTTACCGCACCGCAGGCGCACGCGCGGTAGCGTTCGTGGTGGTGCTTCAGGATTCCAATGTACTGCGTCCAGGATCAGAACGAGCTTGCCGGCGGACCACTGCCGTCCCATTCTTTAGTGAGCTGGAGCGCTGCCATCTTATCCACGGAAAACGCGTCAAGCTATCGCTTCGGGTCGAAGCACTAAAAGAAAAGGACCGGGAAACGCGGCGGCATAGGAACCACGGGAACCCAGGAGGGAGAAAGACGATGTACGGGATACGGGATCCTCGCAGTAGGCTGGACCAAAATCCAGCCGAGAGAGGGCAGCCTTTAGAAGCAACAGGTTGGGAAACCAAGAGAAGGCTTCGCCTTTTCTTATCTTCTTCCCGGCACAAAAAGAGGGATTAGCATTATTGACCCCATGAGAAAGCACTAACACCTTCCTCATCGGGGCTCCGCGCACTGGGAAAAGGCTTCCGCGACAGGAAACCGGCTACTAGTTAGGAAGTGAACATAAGGTATCAAGAGGTCCCTCACAGTCAGGTGCAATGCAATTGCCCCCTATTAGTCAAGTACCCCTCTTCCTATTTAGTTTAGGGGTTAAGGCGAGAAATGGCTTGATGAACCCTTCCGTTCACCACGCACCGGCCCCATTCACTTGCAACTCGTAGAGGCTGTAAGTAAACAGTGCCCCACTAAATTCAAAGTGACGGTGGGGTTGAAAGACGAGAGTGCCTACCTCCGCGCCGAGAGTGCCCGCCCTTTCTGTCAAGTAGGCTACTTTTTCCGGAACGCAGTCCGGAATAAGCGTTCCTGTGTATATAGATATCTTCGATGCTGTCATTTCGACATGTCCGCTTCAACCCCTCTTTCGCCTCCCAAAAAGCAAAGTTGGCTTGACGAGCGCAGATGAGGAAGCGGGAGCAATAAAACCAAGAATCTCTTTCTTTTCTTTCCAAATACTTTATGAAGTTAAGGGGCAAAGAGAAGCGCTTTCGCTACTGAGAAAGCGAATGGTCAGCGCGAGGGTTCGACGACTTAGCCGAGCGTTAGCGACGCATCATTCTCATAGCGAGGCGCTTCGAGTTAGCGAAGCGCTGTAGTAGCGTCGGAGACTATGTGCTATAATGCTGAACTAAGGACGTTCCGCCTTATCTATAGAAGCAGTCGACTGAGTTCTGAACGAATGGGATCCTTGGTGGGTAATGGCTCAATCTATAGATGGAAAGCCTTATGATGGGAAACTACCACGTTAGGTTTGGAGAGAGATGGGACCCGTTATAGTTTAGGGGGAGCAGATGCAAGCTTTTTCTTTCCATAGCCGGCCAAATGACTACCGGATCATCGGTCTACTCTACCTCAATTCACCATTTCGAACTTTATACAGAAGGTTTTTCCGTACCAGCTCCTTCTACCTATACCACAGTTGAAGCACCTAAAGGTGAATTTGGTGTCTTTCTTGTCAGTAATGGGAGTAATCGTCCCTACCGTTGTAAAATAAGAGCACCTGGCTTTGCCCATTCACAAGGACTCGATTCTATGTCCAAACATCACATGCCAGCAGATGTAGTCACCATCATAGGTACTCAAGATATTGTGTTTGGAGAGGTAGATAGATAGGACGTAGTCTTGCTCGATCAGGACCTTAGCTTTATTGCGAGCCAAAACTGCCTGAAAGAAGAAAAATGGAAAAGGATGCAAAATGCAATGGGATTCCTGATCCAATAAGAAATCCCAATTCGGAGTTTGTTTGGATCAAATTCCTATGTTATACTATTCCATTCTCGATGATGAATCGATTTGATAGATCAGATATTGTTATTCCAAATATTGATCCGATTCAGTATCATCAGAATGACAAAAGCTGACATAGTTACTAGTGGTTCGAGGAGAAATCCTTTCAATCATCAACGCCCTTTTCTACTAAAACTGCTATTCGTGATACCGGTCAAATCGACTATTCTCATCAACTTTGAGTCTCTTCCCTCTCGTATGACTGTCAAAGTGGAGTTCCTTCTCTATAAGAAGAGCTGGTCTAGAGTGTGATTCGGATCAAAACAAATGGATGAGCCTCGTTTTGCTGAAGCAAGTGTACGCTGCACTAAGGAGTCGAGTCGACTTATCCGAACTTTCCTACCAAGTTCGAGCTCTTGCTCGCTCTATTTCGTGAGCTGAGCTATTTATACCGATATATACTATTGAGTGAGATGGAGAAAGACAATGGTGGTATTCCATAGGGAGATCCTGTGTTGGATGATAAAGAGGGTTTGCCTTTCGAGAAAGGGGCTTGGCTATCTCCATCTCCATGTTATAGGACGTATCAAATATATCTATCGATCTATACCATATGGTGAGCCAACTAACCCCCACTCCAATCCAATACTTGCTAGCGCAGGGAATCGATCATCTGTGGATGTTCAGCCAAAGACTCTAGCCCCGGATTCCGATAACTTCTACGATTCTCTCATTATTCAGTGTCCAGAT